>VMDO01024615.1:0-29427 GCA_007922755.1 Pedetes capensis | reverse complement strand
ACCCCCCACCCCCACCATCAAAGACTTCTCTTCCATTAACTGCATTATTTTTTCTAAAGGAGTTTACACCCTTGCCCCATAAATGACTCATGCTTAAATTCTCTAAAATGAATGGACCAATTCAAGAATGGATTTTCATTGCTCTATCCAGGCAGTGGCTAATTTTCAGGGAACAGAAAATTATGGTCCACTCAGCTCATTTATTCACCCACTAAGCAGCAATTACCCTCCAGCTCCTCCACATTTTCCCTACTACAACATATTGAATAATACCTGAATGTCCAACTAACGAACCAAGACAAACATATTCTAAGAAACAGGTATAGGAATTTGTCAGAGGCAAAACACAGCAATCTAGATAGACTTCTCTTCACCTGCAAATTAACTACAGAGCCCAAAGGGCAGATTTCTTTTATTATTTGTGAATTTATGTATTTATTTATTTTTTCTTTTTTCTTTTTTTTTTTTTTTTTTGAGTCAAAGTCTCATTAAGTTATGCATGCTGCCTCTGACCTTGAACTCTTGGTCCTCCTGCCTCCACCTCCCAAGTTACTGGGATTACAGACATGTGGCACTACACCTGGCCAAAGGGCAGATTTCTTTCAGATCCAACTGTGATTTGAAAATGCATTTTCTGGAAAGGATGTATTATACCAGAAATCCACTAAAAATAAGTAAGTTAGACATTCTGTGGAGTTTGTAATAAAAATTTGAAGTGCTGATCCTTCTTAGCTCAGGTGTCCCCCTCCTCCTTTCCTGGTTTATAGACCAAGTTAAACAGCCTAACTCTCTGAACTCTTTGCACTCCACACAGGCCCTTCTCTCATATGTTATTAGGTGCCATAGAGTCCTGTCCAACTCATAGAGACCCTTATAGGGTTTTCAATGGCTGATTGTTTCAGGATTGACTGGGGAGTAGATTGCCACGTCCTTCTCCCATTTTTGTGGTGCTGGGAATCGAACTCAAGACCTCAGAGACTGCAGAGTGGCGCTCTCCCAACTGAGCTAAATCCCAGCCCCTTCTCTCATTTAGGTGGTGCCATTTTGTTAATTAGAAAAAGATAATCTTTTCTCATGATACTTTATTTCTGTCCATCTTCAAATTATTGTAATATATTGATTTTCTTAGAGCAGGATGTTCTGGTCTTATCTGTCAGAGAACTGTCCTGAAAAATCAACAATGTCTGAGAAGCAAGTGGAGTCTTCTCAGATGTAGGGTTTTTGAGAAGTACACAGCCTGCACAGCTGCACCATTGCACCCAGTGACTTGACCCACACTTGCCATTCAGCAATGCTCACCATGCTCACAATGACCTAAGAGTGCATCCTCACCAGTCAACTGAGACCCAGAGGACTAATGGCTGTGTGTGTCTTGTTGCTTGCTGTATGCGGTCTCCTGGAGAATATAGGCCAGGGAAGTCACACGATACAACCTGCAGAATTGGTTTGATTTTGAATTCTGATAGAACGGGGATAAATGTTTAAAAGATTTCAATTTCTGCTGTGCACAGTGGCGCATGTCTATAATCCCAGTGACTTGGGAGGCAGAGGCAGGGGAATTCCAAGTTTGAGACCAGAGGCAGTCTGTGTAATTTAGTGAGACCCTGTCTCAAAAAAATAAAAAAATGGGCTGGGGCTGCAGCTCAGTGGTATAGCACTTGCAAAGCATGCAATTGCAAGGCCCTGGGTTCAACCCTAGTACCATAAAAAAAAAAAAAAACAGATTTCAATTTCTGCTGAAGTACAATGGTTAAACAGTTCATTGTAAGCCACTCATAAATATTCACTCTTATGAATACTTAGAGGTTTGTACGCCTGTCCCTGGGTGGCTGAGTTAGATAATGTGTGCATCTACAAAGTATGATCTTATAGTTCATTGTTGTCTGTTTTCTGTTTATTCTCATGTCTGTGAACTATAGTAGGCCTAAACATTTAGAGACAATTAAAAATAAGGAAGTTATTGACAATCCAAAGAATTGAATCCATATGGAATTTGGGAGACTCATGGGTGACCTCATTCAGTATGAAATCAACTTGTCAAGGGGTAGCATGGGAGTGGGTATGGAGGACAGTTGCTGCAGAGGCAGGGAGGAGGGGGAGAGACTGAATGCACCAGTGACATTTTTCAGTTCTATCCCTCTGTGTATACTGATTTCAAGTAACTAGGAAAGAATTCAAAGAACATGTTATTTTTTCCAAGTTAAATTCTAGCAACACTTTAGAGGAAATTGCTTAAGGTGACAAACTAATCTTGGATGAGCATCCTCTAGGTCAAGTGCTATGTGAGACACACAAACTTTTTGCCTTACTTAATCATGGCCAAGTTGAATAGAAGTGAGTAATAAGTAGGTTGAATATAGAATGAATTATATGAAATCAAATACTTAGAAATTTATATGGAAAGATAAAGTGAATAGCAGCAAGATCTCCTTGGCTCTAGGATAATTTCCAAAGAGAAGCAGTCACTCTGTTACTGGACTAATCTGGATAATGTTGGGAGCTATCTGCATTGTGAAAATGAGGGGAGAGGAGACCTATGACTGATAAGTCTTCTTCGTCTCTAATTTTTCCTGGTATGTTAACTGTTGTTCACATTGAAATTCATGATATGGAGTATATGTTGTTTCATATATTTCTGTTGTGCTATTATGAAGCCCTAAGCTGAAATGTACCTTTAATCAGTTAGACTATAGTCACAGCATAGCCACAAAGCCCTAGCAAGGCCATTTGGAATTCCAGAGAAGTCATGTCAAGCAGAAACTTTGGTCTCCAGGATTTTTATGAGAAACAAATGAAAGGAAACACAAACAGATTAATAACAAGTGACCTGTAGTGTTACCCAAACCTAGATGCCACAAATTCTCTTTCCTTTGGAGGACTGAGCTTAGGGCGAGCCTGGATCAAGTCATTGCAGCTCTAAACCCTCACAGATTCTTGTGATGGTGACACTTCACAAGGACATTGATTTTAATGCTAGAACTGTGCAGAAAATATCCCTTTTCCAAGTGATTTGCTGAGTTGTTTCTTCAGCCCATTTGTCCAAAAACCAGCTTACAAAAACTGTGGGGAATAAAACTCTGACGTTTTAATTTTATGTCTGCTCATACACTCTCAGCAGAAAGCATTCCTGAGGCCTAAAGCTTTATTTGAAACATCTTTTCCACCCATCTTTATTTTTTGAGAATGCCACAAAGTATTTCTAGAGAAATTGCTAATGATGAAGTAATGCACTATTAAATTTATAATACAAAATTAATCTTGTCAGTGGTGGTATTTTTACCTTTTTTTTTTTTTTGGAGTCTTTTCAAGTTTAATCATTAATGCATGCCAAGAAAAAATGTAAAAAAGAAAGGATTATTGTTCTTATCCAAGTAAATCGCCTCATCTGGAATTATGCAAATTGCCTCTGAACAATAGCTGTATCTTCATTATCTTCAGTAAATGACAATAGAATTTTTTTCATCAAAATGATTTTCTAGTCACTTTTTTTTAACTGCCAATATGGATTCAGGACAACTTTTCTGTCTGTAATTTACAGAAGAAATTTTTCAAACTGTCACATCCTTAAAGCTTCAAATCCTAACTCCATGGAGTACATTGTAGTTGACATACTTTTTCCCCTAAAATTCTACAACTAACGAGGAATGATAATTATAGAGCAGTACCTCAATATGGTTAGAGTTGGTTGAGCCTGTGAGCACGCTCACTGTATCCACATGCTTGAAACTTGATTGTGACTGACATGAAAGTGTTTCTGTGGTTTGCTTTTTAGCAGTACAATAAAGTTGCCATTATAAGTGGTCAGAAACCACAAGCCAGATATTTACATGTGAGGTTCTGTCTGAAACATTATTATGTAAATATGTTCTTTTTATGTCATAGAGTTTATTTTGCTTTTTTCTAAGTTTTTTTTTTTTTTACTACGTTTTCTTCTATTTTCCCATATTATAAACATATACTCTAGTTTCTTCTAAGATCATAGAGGTCAAACAATAAATTGAATATCCTGGAAGTGAAAATTAATGAAACTTTCATTTGCAGACTAGATCACAGTTCATACACTGGTGACTATGAATTAGAACTGACTGGTGCTGTGTGTTGTTTGCCTCAAACAATGATTTTTAAAGAATATGATGGGGGATAGAGAATGTTACTCTAAAACAGAAACTCATCTAGGTTCCTGCTAGATGAAAGAGGCATCTAATGCACACAGTTCCTAAGAAAGGAACCTTATTTTACATGCTCATGCTTCTACATCACTATGTTTAAAAACAACTCTGACATATTCATTTTGCCATATTGCATATACAGATGCTGTGGGGATAGAGAATGCTACTCTAAGACAGAAACTCCTGATGCTAGGTAAAAGAGGCATCTAATGCACACTTGACTCTAAGAGAAGAACCTTATTTCATGTGCTCATCCCCCTACATCACTATGTTTAAGAATAGCTTTCAGATAGTCCTAAAAACAAAAACAGAAAGAATATGAATTAATTTCCTATGATTAAAAATTAGACCATGTGACACACACTGGAATTTTTGTCTTAAAGAATCAGAGTGGGTAGTACTGGACTTGCAGTTGGCTAGTGCTGAGTCATGATTGTCACCTTCCACTGATCCTGAGTAGTTCATCATGGCCCCACTGCCTCTCATCACTACAGCCCATCAACCTTCATTGTTTTTTTCCTTATAGATATAACTGGACCAGCCCCCATAGACATTTGAGTTTGTAACCTTTCAATGTTTTTTCTTTCCTACTAAATCATATAAGAAACCTATCTATAATCCCCATCTGAATAAAGTATAATTGATGTTTTAACTTTAAGCTAAATCTATCTTTACAAAATATGAATAATGTAGCTGGAGGTATTGCTTAGTGGCAGAGCACTTGCCTAGCATGCATGTGACTCTGAGTTCCATCCTCAGCACCCCACACACAAAAGAAATTCAGTAGTAATAAAGGGTAAAATGGGCTGGGATTTAGCTCAGTTGGTAGAGCAACTGCTCTGCAGTCTCTGAGGTCCCGAGTTCAATTCCCAGCACCGCAGAAATGGGAGAAGGACCTGGCAATCCACTCCCAACGCAATCCCGAAACAGTCAGCCATTGAATACCCTATGAGGGTCGCTATGAGTCGGATACCGACTCGACAGCACCTAACAACAACAACAACAACAAAGGGTAAAATACAGAAGTAAATGAAATCAAATAAAATCATCTAAAAATAGCCATGCCATACACATTTAAATATTCATTGAAATCTCTTCTGCACTATTAAACCTTTAATTAAAAATTATTTGGGGGAAAGAGAGTTTAAGTAAAAAGCACACATATGTCTCAAACTTATAAATCAAAACAGAGAATGCACATTTATCTATTATTTTACAGACACAAAGATGTAAACTAACATATTGAAATTTACCTTTGAGTTTGACTGCTAACAGACAGGGATTTGGTGCTTAAGTTCTCATTTCCTAATCCCCATTAGTAGCAATTCCAGAAGAAAACTCAAACAAGTTTGTACAACCTTTCTGAACTCATGTACCTCTCTCTCTCTCTCTCTCTCTCTCTCTCCCTCCCTCCCTCTCTCTGTCTCTCTCCTTCCCTCCCCCTATCTCATCTTGCTATGAATCTTATACATCAACTCTTGACCACATTAAGCTACATAAGTCTTCTGCAATAACAGCTGATCTTGGACTCAGCCTGACATAACCTGAGGGATGTCAGAGAGGAGATGAATGAAGGACAAACTCAGGGGTGATTCTTAAGTAAGTCAGGAAGCATGAGGAAACCCAACCAGGACACACACTACTCCTGGCACTGGCTTGCATACATCTAGACCTGGTTTGGCTGAAACCACCAAAATCTCAGCTGGCCTTTGTTTTATCTATTTTCACCTTGAAATGTGAATCAGACTGACCATGTGTGGGTTACCTTATGTCACTTGGACCAGACTAAATCACCATTCTGATTGCCAACCTGAGATACACTTGATGGCCAAAAAGAGAACAGATGACCCATCAAGACAAGTCAGTCCATTATAACTACTGCTGACTGTCTTCCTGACCATAGAGCATTGGAACTTCAAGATAAATGGATAAATTAATAAACTATCCTGTGGAATCATTATTTTGCACAAGAGAAAATACCAGAAGAAAATTGTTACATCCTTCCCCTTATGGATGGTATTCCTGCTGTCTCCCTACTCCCTCCTCATGACTCCTTTAGAACCACAATTTGCATTTTGGTATATTATCCTTTTTTAATTTAATTTTTTAGTTAACTTATTTTAAAAAAATTTTAGCTGATGAACAATAATTGCATATATTTACAGGGTGCAATGTGATATCTATATCTATATCTATCTATCTATCTATCTATCTATATATATATATATTATAGAAAGATCAATTCAATTAATACATCTGTTACCTTACCTGCCTATCATTTGGGGGGACTAACAACATTTAAAATGTACTATTTTGGAAATTTTTAAATATATAACTCATTATCACTAAATTGTCAATAAATCACTAAGCTGAATGACTCCTGTTTTATGGAAATTTTGTACTCATGCTATATTATCTTTCACCTTTTTTGAAAAAAAAACCACTATGGCCATTGTGGTCCAGTGCCTGTGTCTGGAGTCACTGTGTGTCACTGGGTAATGAACTTAATCTTTCTGGGCCTCAGCTTCCTCATCTATAAAATGAGTATAACATCATCTATCTCTAAGGGATGTTGGGAGGCTAAAAGGAATTAGATATTCCATGCCAAATTCTCAGTAGACTATTTAGCCACCATTATTGAATATACATTTTCATATCATAATCATTGTATAAACAAAATTTCCTATCTTTTAAATACTATAGCATAAAGATTTTTATATCACTATGTAATTTTTCATCACAATTTTTATTGACTGCATAATAGTCTATTCGTTATTGCTAAGCACTTAGCTTGCTCCAGTTTTCCACTATGAAGAATAACTGCAGGAATGGGTTTAAAATTCTTTTCCATTTTTTTGGAATACTTCCTTAGGGTAGATTCCCAAGCACAGAATTACTAGGTCAAAGAATTTTAATAGTTTGATGCTCATGAGAGGGATTGTGAAATCACCCTTCAAAAGGATTCTATCAACTCCTAATGACACTAACAATGTAGATGTTTTCTTAAGAAAACAGTGTTTTCTTATCAGGACTCAGCCTTCAAATTGTGTGTGAAAAATAACACATGATTTTACCTTGTCTGTCTGTTATCACCAGTGAAGTTAGACTTTTTCCTATGCTTAGTGTCTTTTGTGAGTTATTGTATTTGTGAACATTCAATTTTTCTAGTGGGGTCAGGTTTCTTTCCTGGCTGATGGGTACACCTGATTTATCACTTAGTAAGAAGAGAGTGCTGCGTCAGATCTTGGTGCTTTCAATCACACCTGAGCACATAGACCCTGGTCATCTAGGAAAGCAGATGACCTGTCTCTTGCTTTTCCCTCAAATATTCCAAGCCAGTTGAAAATACACAAAGAGCACAGCTTGATCCATGAGCTCTTAAATCACTGGTTATTTATAATATATTCAAGGAAAATGGGTAACTGAAAACCACAAAGCACACATGCTTTATCTCACTAGTTTAAGAAATAAAGCACAGGAGATAACGTGCTAACTTCTGTGGTATTCCACAGCCAAAACTAGAACTCAGGCATTCAGCCCTCCCAGCCCAGCACCCTGCCACCCACAGTGGCTTTATGACCCCAGAGTTCTTTAGCAGGACGTCTCCTTTTCACCCACAATGATATTTTGAGGAACAAAGGAGCAGGGAAGTCTTTTTGGCTAATTCCTGTCCTTATTCCACTTCACAGCATCCTCATGAAATAGCCTCATCCTTTCCAACTGAGCATTTTCTTAAGGATAAGAAATAAGAAGTTGAAGACAGCTCTTCTCCAATTAGATCCTTTTCACAAATTTTATATATAGGCCCCAAGATAAAATGTTTCTCTGGGCCACTTCAGTAGCATCATCCACCATCAATTGTTGATAAGCTTGGAGGAAAAAGAGTGTCAAATTCTATAAACATTTCCCACTTGCCAAGAATAATAGTTCATTGACTGTGGGCAGTGAGCTTTGCCTGGGAAAATAGCCCATCTAAATAGAGGGACATATTATTAACCTTTGGACACTATTAAGTGCCTAGGAAAGACTGCATTTACCTCAGTGAGCACCTTCAGTGTCTTAGGAAGGCCAGATGGAAAAGAATTCATGAATTTCTGTCCAAATGTGCCTCAAACCAAAAATGCACACAAAGTTGTGAGTGCTGAAGTAAATCCTTAGTAATAACTATAGTTTAATCATACATCACATAAATCTTAGTTTGCAGATGTGTTCTGTTTTAATCCTTTTTAACCTATTGATATTGAAATGCTTTTCTATTTTTGAATATTAAATTTTACTATAAAAATACAAGGGTAGTAATTTGCCTTTTTCCTTGTTTATTAGGCAAATGGTATTGTTATAGCAACAACTAGAGAGGGTTAAGTTGAACAGATCTCTGCAAAGATGCATGGGAGTACTTCAGTTTACTTTTACCTCATTTTAAAAATTTACTACTCTACTAAGAAGTCATGTTATTAGCTGTAGCTCAGATACTATCTTTATGCTCAGCACAGCTCCTATTTCATCCATGTTTTGCATATAAATGAGTTATAGGTAAGTGTATCATAGTAGAATGTTCTTTTTTATTACTTTACTAGGTAAATAAAAAAAACTGGTAGAAAATTCTCATATTCTCTTAAAGCAGAAAAAGTGTCATTGGTGAGTGTGGGAATGCATTAGACTTCGAAATTCTTTCAGAAAGGAAGAGTAGCATATTTATGTATAAACTTTCTCATATAAAACTCTGATAATTATTTCATAGTGATTGATAGTTTGATGCATATAGTATATTTCCAGTTTTTTGTTATAATCATGTCCTTTTTGCTTTAAGCAATAAAATTGCTTCTAGGTAGTATTTTTCCTTCTTCATTCTGAAAGTAAAATTTATGAAACTACAGATAGGCAACAAAAGAAAAAGAAAATGATGTCTTTTCTGACTTCAAGGGAAGCAATGATGTGTGGTGTATGAGAAAGAGCCCTGAACTGAGAATAAGGAAATACAGGGCTGGCTCCAGCTTCGCTGTAATACCAATGCTTGTTAGCTAAGTGGATCAGAGGGTGAATATACAAAACAATCTCTCTGTATTTCAGTTTCCCAATTATAAAGTTTAGGACCAGAAGTATATATATCTACGTCTTCTATTACTCTAAAACTTTCTCATTCCATGCAATCAGTGTCCCCCATCTTACTGAAATCCTTTGCTGTGAAATACTCCTTTCAAGTGTTGCTATAATAGAAAGCATTTGTTATATTTCAGTATAGCTATATTTCACTTGTTTTTTTAATCACCATTCTATCTCTTTACACTTGGAAACATTCCTTACCTCATTATACAAGAGGTCAGGTGTCGGCGGACAGTTTGCAGAGGTATTGATTCATATGCTATTTCTAATGCTCTAACATATGAAATTAGTTTCCCTGAATTATTTTAGCCCAAACCTGAAATAGAGAGTTTTCATGCTTTTTATGCCTATCCTAAACTCAAATTTTAATTTAATAGACTATATAGCCATACATTCATTCATCAGCAGAAATTTCTTCTTTAATATTTTAATTTTTAAAATATGTAACACCACCCAGTTAAACACATGCTTGGTGAACATTTCCCATACTCAGTTTATTCTGTGTGAAATTTCCATTGCTATAAATAACCTGCCCAGGAAGAGTTTGTAAGCACAATGCTCAACTCAAATGAGAGAGGGCTAGGTTGAGGAAAAATGAACAGCCCAGAATAACTTAAAAGAAATTTTCTGGCATAAAATTGTTATTTTGTTTTAAATAAGTTGTCACAATACCAAACATACTTGTTGCTGTTGTTAGGTGCCGTTGAGTCATGTCTGACTCATAGTGACCCTCATAGGGTTTTCAATGGCTATCTCTTTCAGGATTGCCTCGGGAGTGGGTTGCCATGTCCTTCTCCCATTTTTGTGGTACTGGGAATTGAACTTGGGACCTCAGAGACTGCAGAGCAGTGCTCTACCAACTGAGCTAAATCCCAGCGCCCAGACATACTTATATTTAACTGTACCACTCATTTAATGGATTGTTATACAGACATTAAAATTATTTCTATGAAGAATCTTTAATGATGTGGCAAATTGTTTCTAATATGGTGACTGAGGAAAATGAGAAAAAATGTACTATAGTTGGAGCTCAACTTAATGGAAATAAAAACATCAACATATTAACAGAACTTTTCTCTAGATGATAATACTTTATGAAAAATTTTTTCTCTACTTTTTTTTTTTTTACAGTACTAGGGGCTACTGCATATGACCCAAGGAGTCATTTATACTTTTGCAAGTGTTCACTACTGAGGTGCACCTCTAGTCCTTTTTTTATTTTTTATCTTGAGACAGGGTCTCGCTAAGTTACACAGTCTGCCTCTGGCCTCCAACCTGCAATCCTCCTGCCTCTGCCTCCCAAGCCACTGGAATTACAGGCATGAGCCACCACAGATGGCTCTTTCCTCTATTTTTACTTTTTAAAAAAACTCAGCTAGTAATTTTTGTTAAAAACTTAAAATGCAGATTATGTCTTTCGTCTTTTTTATTACGTCAATTTTGAGTTCTCTAGTGCCTGTACTCATAGATGAATGGGCCCATTAGAGGAACAATTCAGCTCATTCTTCACCCCAAGTCCACAGCAGCTAGATATGGCTTAGCTATAAGGTGAAAGTCCAGGCGCATGAGTCACATAGCAAAGAAGGTCTAAAACATCTCTAAAGGCAGCAACTACAGGCATTGTTGTTGTTGTTAGGCCATCAAATCGGGTCCAATTCATAGTGCCCTAAGTACAACAGAATGATACAGCTCTTGACACTGTGCCATGCCCGGCACTATGTCTGTGCTTCTCGTCTATTCATAGAGTTTGCAATGGCTGATTGTTTCTGGATTGCTTTGGGAGTGGGTTGCCACATTCTTTTCCTGTTTTGCTGGGGATTGAACCAAGGGCCTTAATGCAGAGTAGCACTGTACCAATTGAACTAAACCCCAGCCCAACTATAGGCATAGCATCTACAAACATCCTTTCATTTCATGCAACACTGAGCATTTAGTATGTGATAGATACCTTCTACACACTGGAGATCATAAAAGAATAAGAAGACATATCTCAGACTAAAAGGAACTGATAGTCTTTTGGGTGAAGACAAGAAAGTAAATCTTGGTATAAATCTTGGTATAGTGAAAAACTACATACAAAAGTCATCCCCACATAAGCGTAGAGAAATCAGCTTAGCATGGCAAAATCCACAGGTGATGCTTGAGTCTAGAATTGATCACAGAATTGGGGCAGGGCTGTGCTATCCCCTCCATGCTGTCCCAGGTCCACTGTAAACCAGGCCAATTTCCATGTATCTTCAGCCATCATGGGGAAGAAAGTCATTTTTACAGCCACAATTGCTGCTTGTCTCAGCTCAGGATACAGCTTAAAACACAAAATGCTTAACTTCTTTCAAATGGCATTACATAATGTTTTTATATTTCAATTACCACTAATCGCCATTTTCTTTATAGGTAGTGCCATTATTTCTGTTATGTTTCTGAAAGAAAATTTGAGAGCCTCAGACTTACTAGGTAAGTAATTATTTAATTCATATAATTATAGCATTCCTTGATCAGAAAATAAATAATACTATCAGTAAAAAAGTGTATTTTTAAAACTCAGAAAAATTTACTGAAATGGATAAAAATCTCACCTAGAGGTGAACATCCTTCTGTCTTGAAACTAGTATCTTTTCTCAAATGAAATACTTCCATTTTCTTTATGCCCACTGTTCATGTTACTGGTCATAGCAAATTATTACTTTGTAATATTGTTACAATTAGTGTTATGAAAATTTTATGAAGATAATAAAATTCAGCAAAAACATCTGTGTTGCCTTATAGAACACCTGGGAATACCAGGTGCTGTATGTTTGGGAGAAGGACCGAGCAGCCCACTCTCAAAACAATCAGCCATTAAAAACTCTATGAATAGCATTTCTACTGCATAAAAATGAAAACCACAAAAAGTTAGATGTACCAAGTAACTACCTATTGTATTCAGCTCCTTCCAAAAGTAACACAGAAGTTTGCTCTTCAAAATGTTATTTGGAAATATAGTTATTAATGGAAAATAATAGTAGCTTCCTGGCTGTAAAAAAAGATTTCTGTTATATAGCAAAGCTATCCCTTCTTCATTGTATCTTTCTGCTTTTGTTGGAAATATCATTGGTGAGAAGAATTCTAGAGATTCATATTTTCTTCCGTGACAAAATCCTGCTTGAATTGCTGCTGACATATGATAATGAATACAGATACTTCAGGCACTTTAAATAAAACAATGCCTACCCTATTCCAGGCTGATATATTTCTTTAAATGTGAGCGCTTAATGTGACACCACTGTTGGTATGTTGAGCATTTGTTTTCCCTGATCATGTTTCCCTTGAGCCTAATGTCTTGAAAGCGTTTTCACTTTTTCTTTTCCTCCTTGGTTTGATTCTGCTAGTAGAGTTTTTAGTAAACATTGTCAAATTTTTCATGGTTAAAATGTTTTTCTAAATGCATTCATATGTGAATTGTATCTTTTCCAACATATTATTTTCTATTCCCTTTTTTATATGTTGTGGTTTATGGAATCATTTGGGGAAATCATATGAAATCAGAAATAAGAATGACAAATGCCTGAATTTTATAAATTAAAAAATTAGGTCCTATATTCTTTTTCTTGTTTATCAAATGTCTTAAGGAAACTGAATCTTTTTATCTAATATCTGTCATCTTTTGTAGTTAATGGCTGATTACTGATTACTCTAATGAGATAATATAGATGGGTATAATGGAGGATTTGCTAATTATCTTGAATATTAGTGATAAAAAAGTTAAATATAACTAAATCCCTGCCTGCAAAGGATTTATAATCCATGATAAAATGTATAGATAAGTAAGTTTTTTTTTTTCAAGTATTACACTGCCAGTGTTTCTGAACCTCAGCACTGCTGACATTTCAAGCTGGATAATTCTTCATTGTAGGGAGCGATCCTCTGCATTGTAGGGTGTTTATCATCTTACAATCCTTTACCTAGTGCCCTCCACTCCAGTTAAAACAATGAAAAATACCTCTAGACATTACCTGTTGTCCTGTGAGGGGCAAAATCATCCTAAGTGGAAAACTCGCTTGTTTAAAATAAAAAGAGATTTCTCTGGTTGGGAATATTACAGAGAATTTTTTTTTTTACATCAAACCCAGCATTTAAATAGGTCCTGTGAAGTAGACAGACAGATATAAGCCACATATGGGGATTTGGAGGAGGGAACAGAAAGGGAATAACTAACACAAGAAGTATTAACAAAGGTACATAAAGGTAAAGTAAGTTTCCACTTACTACTAGACAAGAACTCCTGCCTAGAGGATTAGGAGAAAAGTAAGTGCAAATCGTAAGTGTGGAAAAGGAAAAAAAGCAATAAACGTATGTCCAAATGATTTAATTATGGATTTTAAAAACCCAAGATCAGCTAAATATTACCACAAGCAATAAATTAGTTCCATAAATTAAAGGATATAAATTAAACTTACTCTCATGAATTCAAATCTGGATTCAACTTCTGCTATCAACTATGTGCCCAACACTATTATTCTGAGAAATGTACATCTCTGTCACTATAATTGTCATAGTTACTATTATCACCTTCCTTCCTAAGAGATTCTCAGGAGGTAATACTAAAAATGTAAGACAAGGAATGGGAACCCTATCCCCCAAAATAGCAAGGAAATGAACTAACAAAACTTCAAATTAATTCTTTCAGAGTCTGTGGGGGGGTATTTTATTTTATTTTGTTTTTTGCAATACTAGGGGTTGAACCCAAGGCCTCACACATGCTTTGCAAGCAGTCTACCACTGGGCTGCACCCCCAGCCCAGTTTTGATTTTTTTATTTTGAGATAGGGTCTCGCTAAGTTATGCAGGCTGCCTCTGATCTTGAACACAGGATCCCTCTGCATCCACCTCCCAAGTCACTGAGATTACAGGCATGTGCCACCATGCCCAGCTTAATTTTTTGTATTTTAATAACAGCTAGCATCTTTTAAACATTTGCTTTTTCCAGTTGTGTTTTACATGGATTATCTCATTTAAATGTGGGAACAGCCCATTAACAGAAGCAAAATCTGGTAAAAAGGTTAAAAATTCACCAAAGTCATATAACTGGTAGATGATGGAGCAGTATTCCAACAACAGAAACCTGATGAATCTCAGGCATGATGGTTTAGGGCAGGTCTCTTGTATTCAGGAGAGGTGTGACCTTTGCAAAGTTACATAAGTAAGCTCTTTAAGCCTCAATTTCCTCATTTTTAAAATGAAGATACTATTTCCTAACTCACAGGATTAAATGAGGTCATTTTTAAAACTCTTAGAACAAAGCCTATCCCATAATAAGTGCTCAAAAATGTTAGCTCTTTCTATCATTACTACTACAACCATCACCACCCACTACTATGCTGTCTAATTAATCAGAGAAAACCTTGATTAGAGTATTTTTCAAACTTTAGTAATCTGGGTAACAGTTCCCACAACTCTGCAGAGGTTGAGGTTGTTGAGTTTGGGAGGACTTTTTTTTTTTTTCTTTTGTCTTTCTAACTGAATGCTTTTGAGTAGGGCAATATAACTAATGTCATATGTTTCATATCACAGTTAAAAGCAATTAATTCTTGCCTTTAATCTAATGCTATGGGAATAAAAAGGAATTCATTCACTAATTCCACACCCTTTCCTCCAACGAGCAATATTATAAGATTATTATTATTTGAGATGTAATAACTCACTTCCTATTCAGAGAAGTCCAAGGAAGGACTTTTCCTCAGCCTCACTCAGTAATGTGTTAAGTCACATGTATTTTCTTTGGGCCTTAATTGCTTTTGCCTTGAGAAAATTTAGCTCTTTCCATTAAAAGCAAAATGTGCATTATTTTTCTTTACAGGGACTAAACCCAAACAGGGGAAAGAGTAGTTAGTGGTGTTTTTTAAACATTAACATATGAGCATGCTAAAAATTAAATTGTCAAAATGAGAGAAGGAAAATCATTTATTTTCCCCTGCTTTAAGCAAATGAAAGTTTGTTTTTTGTGATGGAACAAATGAAATTCTGGGGCCATGTGGAAACAAGCTGAACTAATTTATTGCCAAATGTTGCTCTGTGGCTAGGAAGCTTTTCACCACTAGCCTCAAAAAATTACTTCATAAAAGCTATGTCTGAGAGGAATTGCCAACTATTATTAACTCAATGACAGGCTTTGGCCTCTGCTCTGATTCTTAGTGGATTAATAATTTTAAATTATTTTAATGATTATTTTTCCTTTTAAAAAAATGCATCAGATTTATCTCCCTTTCAACCAGCCAAAAACTATCGTATTTTCCTCTCTTCTCCCTCAGTCATCGAAAGTATCAGAACTAATAGTCTGTAAGATCTTAGTTAAGTCCAGATAATGTCATCATAGAAATAAAAATTGCAGTTGACTCATCAGCTCTCCCCAGAAACCAGTAATTTGATTACTTCAAGTCACCTATAAAGGGTTTCCCTAGACACAAAGTCTGGGCATCAATAGTGAGGTGAAAGCCACCTCCTTCCTCCTTCTTTCTTCCCCGAGGTCGATATGGTTAGGTTCATGATCTAGAATAATAATCCAGCCAAATGCAGCATCATTTCTAATTGAGAGAACTGAGTGGTCATTTTGGATTCAGAGCCTCCTCAATAGTGGGAGCCTTTCTGTTGGCAGGTTCAGGACTATTCGGATTCATGGCATTACTGAGACTTCCCAGTCTAAGGATCCTTTAAGGGTCATCTGTCATGAGCCTGAGGAATCTAGAATGACTGCACTTGTAGAAAGGTGTTCCCAAATGGACTGGTGTTCGGGAGTCCAGCTTAGTCTGTGACTCCTGGTACCCCACAAAAGTTATCACTGGACTCCAATCAATCAAGAGACATATTGCATGGACCAAAGGAATTGGACAGCAATCTTGTTTGGAGTCAGATTAGCTGAAAATGAAAACTGAAGGCTCCCAGGAGTCAGGTCAAGCCAGATTCCAGAAGCTGGAAAATAGACAGTTAATGCTAGTTGGCATCTAACTGGGGAGTAGGGGCAAAACTGGAAGATTTCAGGTTTTGGTTAGGAGTCAGAGTGGTCTGTTGAGGAAGAACTGTGCACATTCCATTTTGGACTGCAAGGTTTGCCCAGTAAGGTAAGATAACTTGGGAGGTTGGAGGAGGCAGAGCTCAGGAGACCTGGAAGAAACTGATTTGAGGCACAGGTCCCTATAATCATATTTATACTTCATTCTGTGCCACAGGTGTCTACAGGAGACTTTGGCAACAGAAGACCAATAGCCTCCTGAGCCAAATGCTGCATGCTCATAGGCAGCTCCACTTAAACATCAAGTATTTCCCAAAGCATAAAATATTCCCCCAAACACTACTTAGGAGCAATGTAAATTGTCAAATATATTTAGAAAATATGGCAAATACATCCTCTTCTAGGTGCTTCATGGTGAACATTAGAGAGTATCTGAAAGGTCTTTCAGTAAAAGAACTACTCAAGCTTATTTAACTCACCTCTTCCCAAATATATTTGACTTTTTTGGTTTTGGTGGGGAATCCATCTTTAGAAACTGATTCCAGGGAACACCAGTTTGAGAATGCTCTTCTGAAGGAACTACAGGGCCAGAAATTACCTGAGATGAGTTGGGGACTCTAGCGATCTCTCCCAAGAGAAATCAATTCCTTCTGTCCAGCTTCAATTTGTGCTCTGTACAACTGCGGGGACTCCACTCATATAGCCTACCACGTGAAAGATAGCCCCTAGCTTTCTGTTCAGCAGCCTTGCCCCTCAGTGCTTACAAGGGGTGGAGACATGTAATAGCAAAGAAGACAAACTACCTAGGTCTCAATCCAAGCTCTCCACTTATTAGCTGGAAAATTCCAGGCAGAATAGTTATTCACTTTGTGATTCAATTTCCTCATTTGTCAAATGTGGGTAGTAATAGCTTAAGAGTATACAGTATACAGGGCTGGGGATTACTTCAGTTGGTAGACTGCAGCTCTGCACTCTTTGAGGACCTGGGCTCAATCCTCAGCGTCCCCAAAATGAGAGAAGGATGTAGCAATCCACACCCCAAGCAATCCCAAAACAATCAGTCATTGAAAACCTTATGAGGGTGGCTATGAGTCTGACCCGACTAGATAGCACCTAACAACAACAACATACATTACACATTGTTCATGTAGCATATTGTGCACTATGACTTATATTTAGTACTTGTTGTAATAGTATAATTACATGGCAGTAAACAGTAGTTGCCCCTTATCCACAGTTTTGCTTTCTGCAGTTTTAGCTATCCACAATCAACTGTGATCCCAAAATATTAATGGAAAATTCCAGAAAAAAGCAATTCACAAGTTTTCAATAACTTATATTAAAGCATATTGTTGTAATTGTTCTATTTCATTATTCATCGTTATTGTTTATATCTTACTATGCCTAATTTATAAATAAGCTTTACCCTAAGTATGTATGTATGTATGTATGTATGTATGTATGTATGTATGTAAAGGGAAAAATCATAGTATGTATAGGGTTCAGTACTATGTGAGATTTCAGGCACTGGGGGCCTTGGAATATATCTTCTGTGGATAAGAGAGGACTACTGGAATCATTTCTCACAGGTTTATTGTAAGGATTAAATTTGTTATGTGTAAAGCATTTATTGGGAGAAAGGCCTGGCAATCCACTCCCAAGGCAATCCTGAAACAGTCAGCCATTGAAAACCCTGTGAGGGTCGCTATGAGTCGGATACCTACTCAACGGCACCTAACAACAACAACAACAACAAAGCATTTATAATTGTGCTTATTAGTTTTAGCTATTATAATTTTTATAGTATATTTTAATATGTTGCTGATCATAATATAACTCTCTTAACAGCCATAGTTGTCTGTGAAATCAATACTTTTAAGAACATCATCTTTAAACACAAAAAAGACTACCCTCCATTGGGACCTCCCTGCCCAGGATGTCTAGTCTACCTATTGAAAGGGCATTGATTATCTGTATATCTGTTTTGCCCATAGGACAAGTTTACAGGAAGAGATTTCATTATTTGTATGTTGTATCAATTTAAACATGAAATTCCTACCACACCGTACTATACAGTTTTAAGTGACTGGAGTTGTAATTGCTGCAGGTTTGAGCATGAGAGAGGAGGATGAGGCCACATCCTTGAATTGTGGATAGCATCCGGCATCCAGACAGTGAATGATTCCATCCTGCAGCTTACTCATAGCTGCCCAGCTACACCATTTTTGGCACACTCCAATATCCAGATCTTAGTGCTTTGTGCACCTGAGGTTAGCTGTGGTAGAAAATTCCTGAAGTTAGCTGTAGTAGAAAACATAGTGCTGCTCTCTTTGCTTCTGTTTTCTGCTAATTAAGTCATTTCCTTCCTTCTATTTTCTTTTAAGACAGATGTAGAGAAGTTTCACTAAGCACCCAGAAGACACAAGCCAGTTCCTTTCTGCCATAGGTTCATTGTCACATTCAGTTGTTGCCTCCTTGCAGACAGCTCCAGTGGCAGCCCTGATCATCCCTGGGCTATCCTCCTAGAGACAAAATTTTAGATTAATTTTTAAACTGAACACCAATGGCCTTTGACTCACAGCAGGCAGGCAGTATCTTGAGACGAATCTATCCCACAGCCTCTGTTGTATCAGGCCTCTAGGTGAGCTTTCAAGCATGTTAGCTACCCAGATTGTTCTCTTGCAGAGCCAAATTCCTGGGGCCTAAAAGGTATGATGACTTAATTCATACCTAAAAGTGAAGAGATTGAGTTACGCCTGGATCAGTAATTTGCCTGAGCTCTTCTGGCAAGCAAATACTAGTGAAATTTGGATTCTATAAGGGCAGTTTCAGCTTGGATTAGACTTGCAGGATCCATGTCTTGACTAGGAATGTAACCACTACTATGAGCCAGGAGCATGTCCACGCTGCCTGCTGCCTTTGGGCTCTTTTTACACATCCATATGACTCCTTTGTGCAGCTGGGTCAAAGAAGGTAAACCGGCAAGTTTTCAAGTCAGAAATCTCTGTTTTCCAAAAGAAGGAATATCTGTAGCTTCACTGAAATAAAAATAGCAAGAACTGACATCTCATCCACTTTTAGAGAAAGGTGGGATATAAATACATTTTAAGGAACTTTATTTAAGGAAATGCAAATGATTGTCTCCAACACTTTTAAATGCTTATGAAACTATATACATGACTCACAAAGGAGACAATAAACCCCTTAAAAATCAAATGACACAAAACAAGCATACAATTATTAGCAGCTATCCAGAACTGCTTTTGCAACAGTCATAGTTGGTTGAGATTAAAATTATTAAGAAGAAAGAGTGAGTGAACTTCCATAGAGTTACTAGACTCACAGTGATGTGAGGCTCAAACGAAATAACATATATGAAAAGGGGCTTTGAAAGTATAATTGCAAAGTCATCAGCTATTCTGTTTGTTTTTAGTTTTAGAATACTGTGAAGATGTACACAGACATGTGAGAAAAGGCAAATGTGAAAGCAGACGTGAAACAGGGAGGGATGTGTCAGAGTGTAACACAGGGACAATATTGAAAGTTAAGTTCATCTAGGGGAGAAGGACCTGGCAACCCACTCCCAAAAATCAATTCGCCACTGAAAACCCTATGAATGGCAGAGAAGCAGTAACAATACTGTTTCACCTGTTGTAAGTAGGGTCGCTATGATACTGGCTCGACGGCACCTAACAACAACAACAACCTTCATCTAGGGCTGGGGTTTAGCTCAGTTGGTAAAGTGCTGTGCCAGACTCTCTGAGGCCTGGGGTTTGATCCCCAACACTGCAAAAATGGGAGAAGGATGTGGTAATCCACTCCCAAAGCAATCAGCCATGGAAAACCCTATGAGAGTCACTATAAGTTAGACCTGTCTCGAGGACACCTAACAAGAACAACCACCTTCATTTAATGAGATATATGGAGACTTACAAGAATGAGACCACTGTACATCTCCTCTGAGATGTTAAGTGGGAAAAAAGCAAGATGCTACTATTTATGTAAGAAAACAAAACTCGTGCACACTCATACACCCATGCATAAAATATGTCTGAAAAGAAAACCTCAGGAGCCAGTGGTAATAGTTAACTTTGGGCAGAAGAACTGGTGGAGGACCATCAGGGTGTAAGAGAGATTTCGATCTTTTGCTGATCACCTTGGTGTTTCTCTCAAAATGAAAGTAAGACATAGGAAGTTAATTGATACTAGATACTGTTGGATGACACAAAGGAAATCTGCTAGAGGAGCTTAATATAAATAAGAAATTTGGATTTCATAAAAGAAATGGCTAGAAGTCTCTGAGACTTTTTAAAGTATATTCAATAGATTTATGCTACTTTACTACACCAAGTTTAGAAATCTTTTTTTTTTAAATCCCTTGCTTCTAGGAACCTATTTCAGAATAATTATATGATCTTTTTTATTTCAAAAGAAAGGATGTGACTGACCAATAATTCTCCCCCAAGTTCTTATATATGGTTTTTATTATTTTGCTTTTATTAAAATACTTAATAATGTACATTGTTTTTCATTTTAAAAGTTCTCATTAGCAATAGCTTTAAAAATTATATATATAAAATCTCTGTCTTCTCAAAGTATTATAGACTAAATTAGAGAAAGTTTACTTGTAGCTAGTATAGTACCCTGAATCAGTATTATCTAGCCTGTGTGAAAAATCACTGCTCTCAGAAACTGAAGTCCAAAACCTAAATCCTGTGGTTAAGAGGAAGAGGAAATTGGTGCCTTCAAATTTTATATGTGGAATTTTATAGAGAAACCAAATTGCTTCAGGTTGGAATTAGAGCTGGTCATAAATTATATCCACAACAATGCTGATCTCAGTGATGAAGCAAGTTGAATTATGTTTTCAAATGTGCTATCTGAAAGATGCTACTTATATCAGTTTTTCTCAGGCTGCTAATTATATGTAAATAAGCAGTTTTCAGTGTTATTCCAAAGGGCATTTCCTCTCCTCACCCCTCCTTCAGAGGCCACTCCACCAACACCCATTCTCTTCCTCCATCATTTTAAGTAATGTTAAAATGATGACAGAAATACACTCCATTAGTTAGGTTTATGATGTGATTTGTCTTTACTAAGCTAACCACAGAATTCTAGATCCCAGATGAGATTAATTAAAATCCCTCAGCCAGGTTAGGACTCACAGTTGTTATTTCTGCTGAAAGGATGGTAATCAATGGTAATGTTTAAGGTGCTGTTACCAGAGTTTCAAGGGGTAAAATTACCTGCATGAGCATAGAGACTCCAACGGTAAGTGCAGAGCGATCATGGTGTGATGAACTTCCCTGTCCTCTGGGCTCTGCCCTGTAGCTCTGGATCTAGATCCATTGTGGTGAAAAAAAGTCAGTCAGCTTGGATGTGTTTTCCTGTCTCCAAATGTGCATGTTCTGATCTTCTCCACCTTTGGGGAGGCTTCCCTGAAGAGGCCAGAATTCATCTAGAACAACAGAGAAAAGTCTGAAGCTATTTCCTGCCCCATCCATTCCCTGGCTTTTATCCCCTTTTAAAGGTGTAATGCTATCTAGGGATGGTTTGATGAATTATATTTTAATAGCAAGCGACTGTCAGCACTTTTACAAGTAATGCTCTGTCTCTAGGTAACGTTTACACCACCACAAAGCTTTAAGTGTCCCTTTTCAATTTGTCTTTTCTATTTCACTTAAAGGTATGACATTGGCATTTACAGGAACATATTTATTGGTGAACTTTGCTCCAAATATAACTCAGGCTATCTCAGCAAGAACAGTACAGTATTATTTTGTTGGCTGGCAATTCCTGGTCTATGTGGTAAGTATCTAAATATTTTACTACCACTGAAATATTTTATGTAGACCACTGATATCTACACGTATTAGAAAACCAATATAATCTTTTCTTCTCACCACAATAATTTATTTACATGTGGGTATATTTGACCAATGTCAAAGTATTTGAAATATCAAGCCAGCAGTAGAAGCATCTTCAAAAAGGTCCTCATTGAGATGGAGGCAACAGATTGTGTGAGAAGAGCAGGTGGCAATGCTGAGAGATCCATAAAAGAGGGAATGAAATGAGCTGATGTAGACGTTTGAAGCCATTAACTGGGAACTTTTATTTGATACAGTGGCTTTGGTGAATATAAAGAGAGGACATGATCAAAATGGTTGATTCTGTAACTTGTTATAAATTTCTTCTAAGACTGGAGACAAAGAACATTCTAGAAAGGGCATTCGTAAGCTAAAAACAAGGATCATCTAGCTGGGCATTTAGACAAGAATTAGATTGGTAAAATAGTTGTAATTCAATAAAAAGAATCAACACATACAGAATCAGACATTTTTTAAAGTGACCTCAAAAACTGTCTGGTTTAGTCCTCTGCCATTAAAAAAAAGCAAAATAGTATGACTCTACTTTGTATGCTTCATATTTACAAGTGTGGCATTGGCATTTACAGGGATATGTTCACTGCTGAACTTTGCTCTAAGCATAACTCAGGATGGTACAGTAGCAGTGCCTAGTGTATGTGACAATAATTCTATATATCGGCCCATCTTGGACAGAATTCTAACAACTGGGACATAAATATTCACAGGTGTTTTCTCATTATAGTCTCTCTTTTTACTCCTTCCTCTTACCCTATAAAGATTGTTTCCCCTGTTAAAAAAAAAAAATCTTCATATACTACACACTGTTTAATACACTGTCCTATTTCCTTTCTATTCACCACCAAAGACATATTCAAGTAGTCAACTCTGTAGCCCCATCCACTTTCTCTGCCTCTCTTCACTTCTCTCTCATTACAATCTAGCAGATCGCTTCCTGCTTATTGCTGGAGTTACTCTTTTCGGTGCTAATTCTTTTTGAACTTTGTGCAGCGCTTACCCCACGCCCATCTTCTCCTCCTGGAACCTCTCTCTTCCTTGGCTTACACAGGATGATTTCCATGTCTCCATCTCAGGCTCTTGATGGGCCCATCCTCCTCTGCCAACCCCTCATACCTATTTATACCTCAGTCTCCCCAGGTCTTCTGAAGTGACTCCATTGCTCACCCCACATCCTGCTCCTTCTAAATCCAGCCCTGCCTCTCCTTCTCACGCCTCTCCTGAGCAGCTCCACCTTCGCATCTGTCACTGATGACTCATCCTTGCCTGGATGTTCCATTGTTGTTATAGTTAGGTGTGTCAAGTTGAATCCCACTCATAGCGACCCTATGTACAACAGAATGAAACACTCCCTGACACTGTCATCTCTGGCACTATGTGAGTACTTCTCTGCTATTCATAGGGTTTTCTATGGCTGATTGTTTCGGGATTGTTTCAGGAGTGGGTTGCCAAGCCCTTCTCCCATTTTTGTGGTGTTGGGTATTGAACTCAGGGCCTCAGAGAGCGTAGAGCAGCACTGTACCAACTAAGCTAAACCTCAGCCCCACCCTCCCCCAGATATTCCACAGGTTCCTTTAATGTGACATATCTGAAACTGAACTCAATATCTTCACCCCCAAACTCTCTTCTATTTTCTGTGTCAGTCTTCCATACTAGAAGCCTGAACTACACACAACTTCTCCCATGTCCTCATTCCTCACCCTCCCCTCCATCTGTGGATTTTTTTGGAGGGGTACTAGGGTGCTAAACCCAGGGCCTCCTGAATATTTTGCTAACACTCTCCCATTGAGCTGCAACCCCAGCCCCTTTTTTATTTTCTTTCTTGAGACAGGATCTTAATAAGTTACGCAGGCTACCTCTGGCTCACCATCCTCTTGCCTCCGCCTCCCAAGTCGCTGGGATTACAGGCATGTGCCACCGTGTCTGGCCCATCCTGGGATGTTTCAAAGTCTCCTGAACTTGACCCCTCTTTTACATTCCCACTGCATTAATCCAGGCCTTTATCATCTCTTTGTCAGATGGTGCCAGCAGAGTTTTAGTGAGCCTGCTCCGCTGGTGCTCACCAACACTGTGGCTACAGCTATTATCCTCCCAGTCACAGAACCCAGTGCCACTGTGTCTGTGGTTGCCTGCCAGGTCCCCCACCACCTCTGACCCACATATCCAACTCACCCTCATGGCCACAGTGAAGAGGCAGCCTCTGCTGTGAAGATATTACCAAGTTAGTTGCTTCATTTGCTGAGCTTTCTACAGGCACTCTATGTCTTATTGATCCACTTCTTCAGAGAAAGAATTGTTATTGGCCGATCAGTCAGCCAGCTCATCAATCTTATTGCCCTGCCTGTTGAAACACCTGTCCCTGATATGTTATGGGCCTCGCTTTCATTCTCATGGACTTTGTTTCTACCCTAGCTCTGTTACTTCCTGTGTCTTCCATTTGCCCTGCCCCTCCACCTCAACTTTTAACATTGGGCTTCTCAATTTGGATTGGCCTTCCTGAGATATTTCACACTTTATACCTTCCTCCTGCCCCATTTATTTCCCTACTTGTCCACTATACTCAGTCCTTAAACTATCACAGCTTTCCTCGATCAACCATAAGTACTAGAAGAGTTTTAATCCCTGTGATTTACTTCTGTTCTTTATACTTTGTTGAATATTTCATGATAGTCCGGACTTGAAACCCTTCCAACACATTACTACTTTTTGCCTACAGGCAAAACAAATTCTTCATCCAGTAAGAAAAGAGTGACATAGCCTGTGACAAGAAAATTAATTGCCTGGGTTGAATCCTTTGGAGATTAAAGATGCATAAAGTCTTATTTCCTGGAATAAACTGCATTGTTTGATGATGATGTATCTTGTATTGTTTTAATGCCAGAGAAAACATTTGAAAAGAACAAAACTACTTTTTATTAAACTTTATATCTTCAAAAAGCACTCTGAAATTAATTGTATTGTGCCATTTTTCCAGAATCAACTCTTAAATTCATTCATTCATTTATTCACTCATCCATTCAGTTGGTTAGATACCTTGGTTTTAGAAAGGAATTCCTGTAGCAGAAAGTTGACAGTTCCGGGAGAGACTTACACTGTAAAATTATATTACAATAATGAGAGTATGTTTGAAAATAAATGCCACACAGAAAAATGTAACTAAGTCTTGGTATTTATAAGATAGCATAAAATAAGTCTTTAATAAAGTCACATTTAAACAGAACTGTTGGCATTAGAGTCTAGGAATATAGACCCCTGTTATATTAGTTTGGAATTTAACTCATTATATAGTTAATTGTATCTCTGAAAACTCTAAGAGTAATCAATTATATTCTAGGACCCTGAGCTGAAGTTTTTAAATCTATTAACCATCTAATCAACATTTAATTTTCAGATGTGGCAGATTCTACGCTTTTTCTGCAAAATCTGGCCGCAAAGATCATAATCACACTAATTAAGATTATCCTTTGACAAATCATTCATCTGTTTATATAGTACACCAATATAAATATAGCACCTGAATTGCCTTTCAGGGCTGACCAAATAACCTATAAAATGAGTAAAAATATGTAAAAGTCTTAATAAGTTTTGCATGTTTCCAAAAAGGAATTGTAAAATTGCATTCCAGAACGACACATATCATGCCCTTCCCTTACGTGTTTACCTGGACCAGATGGATGTCTGTTTTACCTGCAGCATTTCCATTAAGTGGAAGCCTCACAGCAACAAGGCCAGGAGTTTGTCCTCTGGTCTGGTACCCTTTTGCTGGAAGAGAATTTGACACGCCTGGTGTCTACTAGCTGGGGAAAAATGAAGCACCCTTTACTCACCCACTGACACAGCCTTTCCAGGGCCATTGGCCTCAGATGGGTAGTCCCCCTCACTAATACTTGCCAAAAATCAAAACTATGTGGGGTTTCAAGGTCAGACTAGTTTGGAGAGGTGCACTGTAATGTGGTACCTCTGAGGGATCCATCATCTCTGTCAGCAGGTTAAAGGCTAGAGTCCTTGAAGGAAGAGACAGGTTTAATTTTGTTATTCCTTCATGCTCTAGGCTTATTTGAATGAGGCCCCTTTCCTCGAAGGACCTTCTGTTGAGTTATACCTATTAACGTGTTCTGCAGAGCCCACATGAGGAAACACAGCCCTAAGCCTCAATTACTTCATGTTCTTTGGCAGGCTTGATCGTGGCCATTTTGCCCACCCAAATTTTCCAACAGTCTATTCACACTGAAACCTCTATTGCGAACATAAAATCTTTCACAAAATAATCCACACAGCGATAATTTTCTCTCCTTCAGACAAAAAATTAAATCAGCAGCAGCAGGGGCCAAACCTGTCATTTGGAGTAATTCAACACCCCAAACCTGATTGTTAAGTCTGCCTTTTTGGCAAAGCTGCTTCATAACCCAGCATCAGGTGCTGAGAACTGGGAGGCAGAAAACTATGTGGTTTTACAAGACATTAACGTCTCGTGCGTGATGTTCCTTTGTTTTATTGTCTGGATGGAAGTGCTTGTGTGCCTGCGCAAGGGGACATTTCTGCAGTTCAATAGCCGGCACTCACAGAGCATCTGAGCCCTGTGCAGAGCTTTGGCCGTATTCGCTGCTTTACCTGCCCAAGAGCCCTGAATAACGGGCACTTTTATCCTCTACATCTCCCAGATGGGCAAGTTGAAGTGTAGAGAGGCTCAGTAACTTGCCTGAAGTCTGGAGGGCACATTCCAACCCGCTTCACTAACACTTCTCTATGCAAAATTAACAAACTTGACGACCAAGGGTCAACTTGGCCTTGGAGAGACCCTGTGCAGAGGCTACTTCTCTTAGACAAGGAAGCCATACCAAAGGCTATGCTTTCAAGAAAGAAGGCAGTGAGTAAAGAGGAGGTAAACTCAGGCACAGACGTTGGTACTAGAAGTGGCACATCCGATGGCGAAATTGTGCATCTCTTTTGCCACATCATCCCCTGGACTGCCAAAGCCTTTTTCAACACTGAAAACAGGATGATGAGTGCTGTTAAGTCTAATTAGATTAGAGAACCCATCCAGAACACCCAAAATCAATTCAGAAAACTCATCCTGAAGATTCTATTCTTCTGGAAAGACTTCAGGTACCAAAACCTAAATTTGTTTTCTATTACTTCCATAACAAAATGTCACAATTTTAATGGCTGAAACCAATACAAATTTATACCCGTACAGTTTTCTAGGTCAGATGTCTGACCCAGGACTCCCTGGACCAGGTTCAACATGCTGGCAGGCTGTGCTCCTTGCCAGAACCTCCAGGGAAGAATCTGTTTCCCCTCCTTCCCAGCTCTTGAAGGTCACCAGCGGTCCTTGGCTTGGGTCTGTCCCACGTTGCAGCTCTCTGCAGCTGGGAAGGTTCTCTGCTTGGAAGGACTCGTGAGATTACGTTGGCCCACTTGAATCATCAGGACAATCTCCTCACACAAGACCATAACTTTAACCACATCTGTGAAGCCCCTTTGCCACGTAATGTAGTCACATGTTCTGGAGATTAGGGCATGGACCTCCTTGAGGGAGCCATCATGCTACCTACCAGGGTGCATCACTTAACCCTAGGAGCCTCAGTTTCCTCAGCTATAAAGTGGGGATAATCATAGCACCTCCCTTCTAAGGTGGCTGTGAGGATCCACTGGATTAGCATAAGCAGAACCCTGGGCCATGTGCTCAGCAGGCATGTAGTATGAGATGTTACCCTTTCTGACCTTGCAAAGAGCAGTCAGCAATGCAGCCCCTTGCTGGGGTGCACCAGCCTGTGACACTGCAGCTTCTCTCATAGCAATATCTCCAGAGAGGAAAACATGGTGTCAAAAAAATAATTAACATTAATTCATTCTGCTTGAATATTTTATTCCTGGGAGTTGTGTGACCTCTTGGCGCAAGGCAGAACCCAGCACAACTACAGTCCTGTGAATAATGAGAACTCATGTTTTATTTATCTGAAGGTATAGAGTAGCGTTCGAAAAGAAAAGAAAAAAAAAGGAAAGACAGTCCCACATGGTTTTAGAACTGACAGCTCTCTTCTTCCTCCCCTCCAAAAATTAAGAGTCAGTATGCAAGTAGAGGTAGCGACCATGCGGCATGCGCTGCGCAAAAAGAGCTTTCTGTCCTCCAGCAAGGAGCACAGTGCTCCTGTGAGAGATCTGTAATTGCATCAGTTCAGAAATGGAAGCCTGTGCCTGAGGGACAACAGGCTGTGAGGGTCCTGTTAACTGTGGACGAGGTATACAGAGATCAGGACACCCAATGTTTCAATGGCAGCTTTAGGGAAGGCAAAGAGATAGTATTTTAATAGCTTTTGTAGCACAATCCAATTAAATTAAAGGCCTGGCAAATAAGTCCTATAAAGAAAAGTGAAAATAATTGGTTTAATTTACCAGGAAGAGAAAAATCCAAAGAATGATTTAATCTTCCCTATTAGATGAAAAGATTTTTAAATGAGAAAGATATGTCCTGCTACTTCCCATGCCTACAGAAGATTAAAGGAAAACACAAACCAAGAAGAAAAACCTGGAATGGAAACATAAATTTAAATTGATTTAAAGAGGAATCTGTATGTAAAATATAATCTTGGAAATAGCAAAGCCCCTAACTCCAGCAATTTTTTGTGTGTGTGTGTGTGTGTGTGTGTTGTGTGTGTGTGTGTGTGTGTTGCTGGGGGTTGAACCCAGGGCCTTGCACTTGCATGCTCTACAAGTGCTGCACCACTGAGCTGCAACCCCAGCCCCCCCCCCTTTTTTTTAACTTTTTGAGACAGGGTCTTGCTAAGTTACGCAGACTGCCTATAGTCTCTATTTTGTGATCTTCCTGTCTCTGCCTCCCTAGCCGCTGGGATTACACGCATGCGCCACCAACTCCAGCAATTTTTAAGAAAAAAAATTAGTGGTGGTACTTTCACTTTTCTGCTATCAGAAAAGTAAACCTTCATACTTATGATTTCAGTCCAGGTAGATCATCTCTTATCAAAATATGATAATAGCTTGCCTTCAGATTATCTTAAAGGAGGCAACAAAATTTCAAAATATTAAAACAGAAATTCAGAATTACACTATAGTTTACCCAGCACGGTGGCGCATACTTGTAATCCCTGCGGCTCGGGAGGCGGAGGCAGGAGGATCGAAAGTTCAAGACCAGAGGCAGTCTGTGTAATTTAGTGAGACCCTGTCTCATAAAAGGAAAAAAAGGGGGGGCTGAGAGTGCAGCTCAGTGGTCCAGCACTTGCAGAGCATGCAGGCGCGATGCCCTGGGTTCAACCCCCAGAACCGCAAAA
>VMDO01024614.1:0-22328 GCA_007922755.1 Pedetes capensis | reverse complement strand
AGGTTAAATACTATGTAAGTGTTATCCTAATAAATATCTTTAAAATCATTCTTTCTGGATATCTTATCCTTAAACTCACTAGTTTTTTCCTGCAATATC
Organism: Pedetes capensis; assembly: GCA_007922755.1. Classification (NCBI taxonomy): domain Eukaryota; kingdom Metazoa; phylum Chordata; class Mammalia; order Rodentia; family Pedetidae; genus Pedetes; species Pedetes capensis. The sequence goes on along the minus strand of VMDO01024614.1, from coordinate 22,229 downwards.
CAATCTACACCATCCAGTGTATTTTTCATCTCAGATATTGTAATTTGCATGTTTAGAAGCTAATTTTTTATTTATCTTTTTTGTATCTGCTCTACTTTTGAAAGATACAAAATATAGTTATAGCTATCTTAATATCTTTGTTTTCTATTTCCTTTCTTTTCCTTTTATGCTGGGGATTGAACTCAAGGTTTCGAACATGCTAGGCAAACACTCTATCACTGAGCTATATCTCTAGTCCTCTTGTTTTCTATTTCTACCATATGTGTTAATTTTGAGTAATTGATTATGCTCCTAATTATAGACCATGTTTTCCTGCCTCTTTTCATGTATTGTTATGTATGACTGCATGCCCAATATTGTAAACTTCTACTCTTTGAATGCTGGATATCTCTGTATTCTTATAAATATTTTGGAGCATTGTTCTGAGATGAAATTTTTATTTCTTGGAAATGGCTTGATCTATTTGAATCTTGCTTTAATATTTTGTTAACAGCATTTAGTCTCAGGTTGATGTTTCTCTCACTACTGAGGAAAGTCCTTTCTGAGTACTGAATTTTCCCCAGACTGGCTGATGGGAATTGAGCTATTCATGAGCCTGAGCATGGAACACAATCACTATTACCATTAGTCCTTTCAAGCTGATCTTTTGGTGTCCTTGGGTAGTTCCTTAACATGCATATGCTTATCAGTACTCTGCTGATTACTCTGTAGTACCTTTCCTTCTTTTCCTGTGTAGGTCTCTAGTTTTTACCTTGTGTAGCTATCTTGGTCTATTCGACTCAGTTCCATCTCCTCAACTCAAGGAGCTAGGTAGAATCTCGAGGTTTTGCTCATGTTCTTTCTGTCTGCACAGTGGCCTGGAAACTCAAAGCAGGAAGCAGGGGAAATATTGGGACTCATTTGCTTCCTGTCTCTAGGGGATCACTATCTTTAATTGATATTCTTCATCTGGAAAATAGTTACATCACATATATTTTTCTGATTTTTCTTTAGGTTTTATTCCAGGCAGTAAAGTAAATCAAGTCTATGTTATTCTATCTTGAACAGAAATACAATCATACTTTATTTTTTACATGTATAATGAGAATTAGATTTTTATTTCTCCTTTATGAAGTTTTGTTAAATTGCATTCCCAAAGCAGTATTGTCCATCTAATTCAAATTTGTTTATAATATTTCTTTATTTTCATTTTAACATTGTGTGATCTGTAATAATTTCTCCTCTTCCATTCTGAAAATTGGTTAATTTTTTCGTTTATCTTGGACCAATCTTATTAAGTGTTTACAATTTTTTTAGATAGTATCTCGCTTTGTTATTCAGGTTGACCTCAAATTCATGGACTCAATTGATCCTTGTGCCTCAGCCCCCCAAGTGCTAGAACTATTGGAATGGGCCACCATGCATTAATCATCAATTTTTAAAGTGATTTTTAAATAAAGAACCAAATTTTGACTTTGTAAAAAGTTAAGTACTTTGTGATTTCATTCCTTCTATTTCCTACAGGATCAATTTCCTTTTCTTTTTCTAGCTCCCCAAGGTAAAAACTTAGATTGCTAAAATGAAAACATTTCTTCTTTTTGTAATATGTGTATCAAAAAAGATATATTTTCCTCTAATAATTGCTTTAGCTGTGTTTCACAAATCATGATATGTTGAATTTTTATTATCACTCAGTTTCAAATTTTTGAAATAATTTCCCTGTGGTTTCTTTTTTGATCTGTGGGCTATTCAGAATGAGAAAGGAGATGAAAAACTTAATTACAAGCATATTACATCTCAAGCTTAACTCTTAAGACATTTAATCTAAAATGGTCTTGCTGTCTAATTAAATTAATAATGACATTTGATGAGAAAAAAGAAATATTTTGTGTTATTCAATTTTTCATTGATGTGACAATTATCTGAGAGAAATAATTTAAAAGGAGGAAAGGCTTATTTTTGTTCATGGTTTCAGAGGTTTCAGTCCAAGGCCATCTTGATCCATTGGTTTGTGCCTGAGGTGAATAAGAATATTGTGGCAGTGGGAGCCTGTGGCAGAGACTTTGAACTTCATGGGACCCAGGAAGTAGGGAAGAATAACAGGAAGGAGCCAGGGCAAGATATACCACTCAAAGACACACTCCCAGCAACTCAACTCCTCTAACTAGGCCCTATATCCCACAGTTCCACCACCTCCCAATAGGTTATTCAAGTTTAGAATACACCAATGGATTAAACCATTGATTAGGTTGGAGCCCTTGCGATCTACCTCTGGAAACATCCTCAGACATAGCTCCTAGGCATCTCTCAATCCAGTCAATTGACAATTAAGATTAACTATCATGGTTGTTTAACTTCCAAATGTTTATGTATCTAAGATAGTCAATCTTATTACTGTTGTTGTTAGGTGCCATGGAGTAGGGTATCCGACTCATAGCGACCCTCATGGGGTTTTCAATGGCTGACTGTTTCAGGATTGCCTTGGGAGTGGATTGCCAGGCCCTTCTCCCATTTTTGCGGTGCTGGGAATTGAACTCGGGAGCTAAGAGACTGCAGTGCAGCACTCTACCAACTGAGCTAAATCCCAGCCCCAATCTTATTACTAAAGAATACTAATTTAATTCCATTGTGATAGGATTATATATTTTGGGCGATCTCAAAATAAATATACTGGCAATTGTTTTGTATCCTTAAATGCATATTACAATTTTTGTGTACAGTGTTCATTAAATATCAATTAGGTCATACTGGTTATTCAAATCTTCTATAAAATTACTGATTTGTTTGTCTAAATGCTTGATCAGTTTCTAAGGAATATTTAAATATGCAGCCATTATTGTGAATTTATCTCTTTCTCTCTTCATCATAATTTTTTTAAAAAAACTGAATGCTAGACTCCCAGTTATGCTAAGCCCCAGGCCGCTCGCAAAGGTGCTTTCCACAAACAGCAAGCTTCTCCTAAGAGTAGGCTTTAAGAGGTCTAAGATTCCCTCTTTTCCTCACTGTTGTAGCTTATTGTATGTTTTTTCCCACTCAAGATACAACATAAGGAATTTAGTGGACTTCAAAAGTTAAATTTTCCTCTTGTAGGACAAGTAGGTTCATGATTATTCTAAAAAGAAACAGCAGATGGCCTCTTATTAGTTTGTGTATGGTAGACAAATATTCAGCAATTGAATATGAATATCAGAGAAACACTGACAATAGTGCCAGGCATGGCACAGTTTTGGGGAGTGTTTGTTCTGTTGTTCATAGAATCACTATGAGTTGGACCCAACTCAATGACACCTAACAGCAACAACAACAGACAAGGATCCATTAAGCCCACTGTATCCCAGTGCTGACCAACACATTAATAATAGTTGTTTGTCTGGGCCAGTGGCAGAAGTATATAGTTCCATCTGCCATATGCTTATATCCTCAACTGTTATATATTAGAATTTCATTTTCAATTATACATAAATCTTTATTTGGGGTATTTCTAGGAGCCTCCACTTCTAGAACTGGGATTTGTGTGTGGAGATAATAGGCTGACACTGTCAACATAAATAGATAAAACAAAGGCTCCACTTAGCACCTCCAGTCTCCTATAGTGCAAGCTTAACTGAACAAATCTCCAAAAGAGAGAACTTTCCTCTTGCAATTTTGAGCCTACAAGTTAGGAAAGACCTTAGCAAATGTCTATGTATATTAGATGACATTTATGTATCACATTAGGAGGCTCATCTTAATAGTTGCCTTTTAATTTCCTCCTATAAAATCGAGTAGTAAGCATACTTTTTTTTGTCATGTAAAAGAATCATGGCATTTAACAATAGCTTTTTGATTTGTACTGAGCTTTAAGAAAAGTTGAATTTCCTTTCTGAAGTTAATCTTTTTTTTCTGAAGCACATAATTGTCAAGGACATTATCACTATTGTATTGTCCTTGAGGACTCAGTAGTGAACTTGAAGACCCTAGAAAGCTTCCTTTGCATGAAATCAAATACCCCTAAAGGATATAGACAACTGGTATGGAGTTGGAGGCTAAAGTCATCCAAAAATCTTCATTACTGCATTATAATGGAATGCAAGAACTCTGCTTTATAGTCTATGCTAGGAGCTGTATGTATTGACCTCTTGTCAGTAACTCAGTCTATTGCTCTGAATTTACTCTTGAAATATAGTATAGCTATTGACAAGCAAAAGGAACTGCCAATGATAGAGCATATATTATTAAACAGTTCATTTTCTCATTGATACTTTATGTCTTGCTTTGTGTAATTAGTGAAATACTGGAAGGAATTAGTGCAGTGTTTGGGAATGTGCATACCCAGAGAATACACATACATTGAATTTGAAAAAAAAGTACCCATTTAAAAGGGGATTGAGTAATGTGAATGGAATTCACATATAAATTGAATGCTGAGATCATTCACATGGTTTTCCCATTATACTCTTACAAATGGCCCATTTATTGCTCTTTGTCTATAAGGCCAACCTAGAGTCATTATATTTCTAATGTTATACCACTGCCTGTATTAGAAGCTACTTTCTTATTCACCCACCATTACCCTGCTTGAACTGAAGAAAAAGACTTTCTTCCCCATCAAAAGCCTGAGGACATGTTAGTCAGAGGGAAAAATTGATCATAATGAATTCATTCCATTCACATTGCCAAAATATGTACTAGAGGGGGTGAGGATTCAGATTTACTGACTTTAGATGGTCCTAAGCCTCTACATCTTCTTAAGGAACCTAGGTGGTCCAGTGTTCTGTCCCTGGAACAACTATATAATGCTGTATTTCTACCACATCTTCAAAGTGTTGAGATTTACTTTAAGGTAATTTATGACAATACAGGCTTTTGCTTTTTTTATGGGCATTTGGCATTCTATGGATATGATCTTTCAGCGCTTTTACATTTCTGTCTCTCTAAAATTGTTATTTTAATTGCACTTTTCATAATCATGATTCCAGTAGAAAATAACTTTCACCTCAGGAGGTTTAAATGAAAAGACTTTAATGAATAGATTTCTTATAGAGATGGTGGAGGATTAAAGGAAATAACAATGGATGTTGACACACCCAGAGATTACCAGAAGCAGGAGGCCACGATCATCTCTAGAGCTAAAGGAGCAAAGAGAAGCAAGCATAACTGACATCTGGATCCATGGTGGGGTTAGCTCAACAGCATGAGGAATGCAACTACCACCGGAGAAGGAGTGCAGAAGGAGGAAAGGAACAAGGGAAAAACACATTAGCCTAATCTCTCTTCCCCTTCACCTTCCAGTATCCTACTGGAGATGAAATTAGGCAGAAACATAGGCTTATATAGCACAATCCAGCAACAGAACACTGGAATGCCTGAATTCCATAGGAAAATCTAGAGGCTTGGGGGAAAATTAACCCAGAAGACAGCCATGGAGGAAGTAAGATCCATCTCCAGACACACTATGGGCAGAAGAAGGTGCAGAGTAGATGAGTGGGGAGCAGACGGTGGAATGGAGAACAAACTGGCCCACATTTGGAGGTTACCATTTTGGATAGGTGGATGAGGTGGGAAGTCAAAGTATTTTATGCTATTCCATGTCACCATCATTTTATGTTTGGATCACTGCAATTCTACCCGAACCAATCTCCTCAAATCTAGACTTGTCTCCATCCAATAGGAACACTAGTACAGCCAGGATTGTCAGTCCAAAACCCTGTTTTCATAACTTGCCTCCCATTTCCCCTCTCCTTTCACTGGATTCCTATTGTTTCTAAGACAGAAACTATGTGATTGGATCCTAGTTGTACTCTTCCAACACATCGAATTCCACTTGTCTCCTTTGCTCAATTCTTTCCAGCAGTACTGGCTTTCTTTGCTTCCTACCTGATTCAAAATCTTTGATATTTTGTTCCTTCTTCTTGTAACATTCTTCCTACTTCCTCCCTCTTCTTAGCTAATGCTTCCTTGTCCATCATATCTTCCCTTAAAGGTCACTTCCTCAGGGAAGCCTTCATATATCCTAGACTAGTTCAGCTACCAATATTTACACATATTTTTATATGATGTACATTTTTTCACTGCAATTCTCAGTTCACAAATTTATATTTTTAAAAATAATTAGTCTTGTTTTTATTTCCTCTACTAGGTAATGTCATTGAAAACCTTATGAATAGCAGAGAAGGACTACCAATACTGTTTCACCTGTTGTACGTAGGGTTGCTATGACTTGGACACTGGCTTGACAGCACCTAACAACAACAACTACTACATAATAAGTACTGCAACGACAGGAAACTGTCTTGTTTTGGCTTCTAAGCCCTCAACCAGCACCTAAAAATGTCAAGCTTCCAACAGAAGTCATAAATAATGTTGAGAGACACATTATGTACTTCAGTTGTGGTTCAGGTATCAATATAATCTTAAGATATATGCTTTAATATGTGTGGCTACTTGATCAGGTATGAATTCCTTATTTAGTTACCTATTCAGGGTAACATAATAACATACCCAGAGTGTATCTGGGCTCTTCATATATTTTATAGGAAGAGTTCTTTGTTTTTAATTTTAAAATTGTATTTTCAGCTTATGTCCTTGAACTGTCTGAGCTAAAAATTATTGGTAGCATTATTTATGCATCAAAGAAATGTGTTTCTATCTAAGAAATGAAAAATACAGCTCTCCGTAAATTACGTTTAAAAATCACTTTTTACTATCTTGCATTTTTCTTCCTAAAAAACACATTTTCCTGGGCTTGAAAAAGAATACAGTTGCCAGGAAAAAGGTGTGAGCATGAATGCATAATAGTTAAAATTATTCAAAGTAAATGTTCTTTTAGGGAGGAAAATTGTTATATCAGGAGAAATAGTCTGCTTCCTCTGTGACTATTCTAAACAAACTATCACACACCACATTTTGTGATGTGGTCTACAAAGTTCTGGATGGCAGAATATTTTCTGTAATTGGCCAAGCTATGTTCAGGGAGACATGAGTTCATCCCCATTGCCTCATCCCTTATTAAGGCTGATTCTGCACAGACAATGGGGAATATATTTGAAGGAAATAGCTTAGAATTGTGCTGAGTTAATTTAGTCTGTGACATAGTTATTTTGAACATTCCAAGAAGCTAAGAAAAAGGCATAACTCCTAGTACACCCACCGGAAGGGGGAGTAAGATGGTAAATGTAAAGAATGTATATGAAGTGCCTAGCATGGTAAGAATAAATAGTATGTAATGATCACGCAGTAGACACTTTTGTAAATATTAGTTCCCCCTTTTTTCCATTTATGGAGGAACTCAAGTTGTCAGGAAATGGTGATTACAAAAAAGTATAGGCACACAGTTGGCGGAATGGTAGTGTGCTCCCTTTATTTGTATTTCTTTTCAACTAGGTATGAAGGAGACAGGACAAGAAGATTGACAGTTCCAAATTAGAAAGCTCAGTGTGGTGTAAGAGGAACTATGGGAGAGAGAGAGAAAAGGGAGGGCTGAAAAGACAACGACATCACTCATAAGGTGTTAGCAGGTGGTGAAAAGTCAGATTTATGCAGCTTGTAGCTGTTTTTAAGCAGTAGCGTCTTATTTGCCATTGTAATCTTTCCCAGGATACCAATACATTAAAATGATCAGATAGGATTTGGGGGGTTGTTGGTAGCAGAGAGAGTGGGATAAAGTGTCTACCCTTTCCTTTACACCCAATTCCATCCCACCCTGAAACTTCTTTCCATTCTACAAAACACAGCTTGGAAACAAAGTTCTGTAACTCCTATGCAAATATACCTGTAGGGGCATAGTGCACAGTTTAGCCACAGTACCACAGCCAGAGGAAGTTTGTAGCCAAGTCTCTAACAGAAACTGAGTTGTCAGATAGTGCCCAACTGAAGTTTAGGAAAAGAACATACTTAATTTGTAGCTAAGAAGGCCTTGCTTTAAAATCTTCTGTTTCATGAAATGTTAGGTTCATAGATTGAAATATAAATTACTGGATAGTAGTTGGTGTTTAGGCAATTTGGTGGATGGCTTTTTTAAATATTGTATTTCATTGGAATAAGACTGAGTCATTTGTTAAATTATTTATTTTATTCAAAAAATGAATAGATTTGAAGTTGTTAACTTGACCTGACTATTGAAAGCTAGTTTTCAGATGGAAAGGGGTGGTACGTAAATCCAAACCTTGTCTTTGAGATAAAGGGTTTACAAGTATATTATTTTTTCTAACCAGTAAGTTTACTGAAACAGAAAAATTACAAAGAAACAAAAGGAGTAGGATAAATAGCTGCATTAATTTCCTAGGGATATTGTAACAAATTGCCACTGACTGGATGCCATACACCTACAGAAATTTATTCTATCACACTAATGGAGTTAAGAAGTCCAAAAATAAGATGTCATCAGGGCCATCCTTCCTTGGAAGGCTTTAGGAAGAACTCTTCCCTAGCCCTTGTAGCCTTTGGTGCTCCTAAAAATTACTGGTGTTCCCTGAATTGCAGTAGCCAGAATAATCTCAGTTTCTGTCTTCACATGGCTATTCCCTGTGTTTCTTCTCCATTTTCAAATCTCTCTTTCCCTCTAAGGACACTGGTCAATGGATTTAGGGATCATCCTAATCCACTATGACTTAATTTAAACTTGATTATATCTGCAGAAGCCTGCAGAGGTATCACTGTGGCAACCGATCCCATCAGATCTCAGAAGCTAAGCAGGAACAAGCCTGGTTAGTACTTGGATGGGAGACTGCTGGGAACATCAGGTGCTGTAGGCTTGGGAGACAGACCTGACAACTCACTCCCCAAAAAACAATCAGCCGTTGAAAACCCTGTGAATAGGAGAGAAGCAGTAACAATACTGTTTCCCTTGTTATACATAGAGTTGCTATGAGTTGGATACCAACTAAATGGCACCTAACAAAAACAAAAACATACCTGCAGAGACCCTGTTTCTAAGTAAGGTCACACTCATCGGTTCTGGGTGTAGAGGTTAGGACCTTAACATAACTTTTTAGGATACATTTCAACCCATAACAGGAGGATATTTTATAATATACAATATACACCTAAAAGCATGATGTGTAATATATAATACAGAAGTGTGTATGCATATATTTATGTTTATAAATATGCAACTCTATGACACATAGATTTGGACTTGGCTTTTGAAATTGCAGGGTTTGGCTAGGCAAGTCAGAAATACATAGGCTGAAAACTTTTGGAAACTTTTGAGGAAGAGCTGAGGCTGTCATCTACAGGCAAAATATCTTCTTCAGTGAAACCTCAGTTTTGCTCTTCAAGCCTTTCAACTGATTGTCTGAGTCCTCCCACATTATCAGGGATGATCTCCTGTACTTATAATCAACTAATTCTATTTGGTAATTACAGCTACAAAAGACCTTCATAGCAACACCTAGATTAGTGTCCAAGTGAATAATTGGGTATATAGCTTAGTCAAGTTGACACATAAATCTAAGCATAATATCAAATTGGCAGGTCAAGAGTTTTCTAATGTTCCAGCATATTTTAAAGCTCTTAGCATGCAAAAGCATTTCCCCCCTCCTAACAAAATGCTCTTGGGTGGTGTTTGTCAGCTGCAGTTCTGAACAGTTGGCCACTATTAGTTTTGCCTCTAAAGGAAAGGGAGAAGTGATATGATGCAACTTAATGCCATTTAGATATGAAAGAAATAAACCATAACTTTTGCTTGGCTGTTTTGAAATCTTTCCTTTGAAATGACCTTAGCTACTACCTAAGCCCTACTCTTAATTTAAAGATAGGCAGACTGAGTGGAGGTCACCTTGCTCATATTCAGCTGGCTGTTTCAGACCCTTACCTGAGATTAGGACTCAGTTCAGTTCCCTTTCTGCACTGCTCTCAGACACCTGTAACAGGCCATCCTAGGCTATACGGAGAAAAAAGACAAACTCTCTGTCTTTGTTCTTACCGCCATTATATCGTGGGATCACATGTGTCCTGGGGAATCTTTGTATGTCCCCTACCCCCACCAGGGCATGGACATCAGCAGTCCGGAAGTGACAATCTGTGCTGTTAGAGAGTGAGGATCCCTGCCGGTGAGTGTAACTCTCCCAGCAGAATGCTTTCCCTGCACCAGACCTCTCAGGATTATCTTTAAGTATGGCCTGTGTCCTTCATCTGCATCACATTTGGAACTCAATTTTCAGTCACTCAAACTGTGGAAGGTTGGTTTGCCTGCATTTCGATGACACTGTATGTTTTGATATCTTAGGTGACATGTCCGCATAAATACATTAAGACAGGAACAGCAAAGGTCATAACTTTCCTTATTACCGAAGATAAAATTTAATGAGCTCGATCACAGGCTGCTTTAAGAATGGCCATGCCAGGTTAATGGGGCTCTGCCACCTAAGCCAATTATGCTGGGTACAATTACATCCTATTCTAATAGCTGTAAGTCAGGGCACCACAAAGCTTCTCTCTCTGGGTAATTACTAACTAGAAAGCAGGTGACAGGAAACTAAGCAAATTGTCACTGATCCTAGAAGAGACACAGAGAGCACAGAGCTTGTAACTATTCTGTGTGTGTGTGTGTGTGTGTGTGTGTGTGTGTGTGTGTGTGTGTGTGATCTGTTGCTAAGAAGGAGCTGGCTTCACAGTCAGAAAGCCATCTTCTTCTAGTCCTGTCTGAAGGGATATGTGATTTCAAAGATGACTTTAGAAATGTAACTGAAAAGTGAATAGTAGGACAAGGAATAATTCAGGAAGCCTTTCTCTATTGTGACTATTTTCCCGCTGATTTGTAAGATTCCATAGGCTGACATTGATTCTTTTTCCAACCTAATTGCAGAGGAGTGTTACCAAAACTTGAAAAAATATGGTAAAATTTGAACAAATAAAACCCAAAGATCAACTGAATAAAAGACCTCCTCCAATTCTCTGTTATCCTCCTGCGTGTTTACAGGCCCTTTACCATGCATGGCTCAAAAGAGACTGCTAAAGAGCCTTCTGACAATTGACGCTTCTTCAGAAATATACATGAAAACACTTTGAAATTTCAAAGTAATGGAATTTCCCTATGATCTCACGGATCAATTTGCACACTATTGATTTTTGAAAAGCCTTTGAGGAACCAACACATTACTTCTCCAAGCGAAACACACATGGGGTCATGTTATCAGTGGGTAAATATTTTAAAATCCAGTGTATGAGGGGTGAATGAAAACACCAGTGACATTTATTGGAACTGCGGGAAAGTCACTGCAAACAAGGGCAGCTGTATTTCTGAGGGATGCCTTTTGAATAGTATGATGTTTATAAAAGATTAAGCATTAGATAAATGACATGAGCAATGTCAGTTTATTGGAATGTCCTTTGATTCAAGAGGTTAAAAATGAAAAAAAGTAATTCTTAATATTGGTTCTCCAGACCACAATTGGAGAGACTTCCAGAATGACTCAAGGCTTTTAAAAGATCCTTTCAAAGTAATGAAGTACTTTGTGGTAGATTAGAAACAAAAGAGAAAGGAGGAGTAGCTGGGATAGTGTGAAGGTAGATTATGTTCCCTTGGTACTGCTTGCTCTGAGATGAAATTTTGGTGATATCGTTTCTTTTTTTTCATCATTAGATGACTAGAGAGAAGGTGCTTTTTGTAATTACATATTCATTTTGTCCCCTTTCTCTCACTAAATTGCATTTCTTAAAATCCTTCAGTGTTTTCCCACAACTCTCCAAAATGTCATTTTTATTCTTTAAGATTGCAAGCCTTTTTTTGAGGGGAAGTATCTTCCTAAAAGACAGTCTTAAAATAATTAAATTGTTTAACCATATTTAAATCATATGAAAGAACCTTCAGTCATTCCTGAAGCCTGCCTGGTGGAATTGCCCTTTGGGAACCAGCCCCCAAGAAACCTAAATAAATCAAAAGATAGAATACTCTCTGGTTTATTGTTGTGATTCTTTCAATATTTAGTGTTCTAATGTCATTTCAGTAAAGGAGCTAGCCCCATTGAAATGATCATATTTGAGAGTTACTTAAGAAATGATTCAGCCATCTTTTCTGCTGAATTGTCCAAAGGCCCTTCTACCTAGGATAACTGCACAGTTCCAAATGAGAAAGGTAAACAGAAAGAAATTCTCCTTTAATATTTATCTTCACTGTGGCTATTCAGAGAACGTAGTAATCAAACTTGTCATTCATGTAAGGGCTGATATTGGATAGTACAAGAGAGAACAAGGGAAGGCATATGCTTTGATGTAATAACTAGTAGAAAAAAATGTTGAGGAGCAATACAACCAAAGCTATAGATTTGCCTGCCTAGAACCCCTGCCTAGAACTAATATAATGCAAGAATGATAAATGGCCAAGCTTCACATACATTTTTTAAAAGTCAGATTCAATGGAGATTTGATCTAATACCAAGGGGTCCACATTAGCGGCAAATGGGGATCACAGACACATTTTCCTGCCACTGGCAGAATTAAATTTCTTGAAATGGAGCTTAAGAATGACCCATGTTAATTCATATTCTAGAACTTTGTTATTCAAAGAGTGCACCATGGGCTAGTAATATCAACATATCCCAGGAACTTGTTGGAAATGCAGATTCTCTGTCCACACCCCAGATCTATTGAATCAGGATCTCTATTCTATCAAGATCCCTAAGTGATTTTTAAGCATGTTAAAGCTTGAGAATCACCTCCCCAAACAAAACAGACCATGAAATCATAGTGCCTTCTTTCCCTATGATCTTTGTCAAAGAACATTAAAAAACATCCCAGATCTAGCTACAGATTCAATGTTACGAGTCTCCTAACAGGTCCACATGTGGATTGGTAAATGCCTGCACTGAGGACACCATGGTGTTAGCTAAATGAGCACTAAGGTTGGAGTCAAACAGAGTATCACTCAATTCCTGACTCATCACTAGCTGTGAGAACTTCAATAGATGTTTTATCTCTCTACTTGTCACTACTTTCTTGTACAAAATTGGGTTAATACTACCTGTATTATAGCATTGTTAAGAGAATGGACTGAAATGATATAAACAGAATGCGTAAATAAATCTAAGTTTTATCTCAACTAGAATTAGCCATCTCTCTAATTCCTTCAAGAATCCCAATATTAATTTCTCTTCTTTGGTTATCTCTGTAGTTTATTGTCTTGAATGAATTTGGGCAAGTTCACATCAACTATATTATTACATTTGGGTCGCACATTTTCTCAAAGCGGCAGACTCTTAGGTCTCATTACAAGCTCATTATTACTTGCTCTGACCTGATTTAGCCCAAAATGGCCTGAGAATAAAGAGCAGATAAAAGGAGTCTGATAAAATCAGTTGTCTTCCAGCAAGATACTGGAGATGAAACAATTTTTCCCAGGCCTCACTGAAATTACAGGATTTCTAACTTTAGAGGTGTTTTATGAGCATCTGTCAAGCTGTGGCTTGATGCTCATATATAGCACAAAATAAGTTGTCCAGAGGCTCTTCTTATTTAGATAGCTTGATTGTTTGTCCTTTTTTGTCTGGATAGATCCTGGTTTACTCTTACTTATCCAGGTGTATCATTAAGATCCCCATATCACTATTTAAAAAGTGCTCCCAGCTTGTATGATAAATGATACGGTTAAGTTAACCAGCAAGTGCAGAAGAAATGCTGCATCCATTCTCTTGTTTTGTCTAAACAGTTCTTTAAAAACTTGTTTCTGATGCTGAACCCTGTAAGTTTCCCCAGGCCTCCCAGAATTAGGCTGGACTTGATAGTCCTTTTTGGCATTCAATTCTCTTTTACATCCCCTTCCATATCTTCCCCTCTGTTCCAGGGGATGAAAACTTGGGACGCATATGTCAGACTGCTTTGAAAACTGAGGTCCATGCAGATCTTAGATTCCATGGTAAGAAGCATTAGTGTGAGGCTTGGAATGCAGAAGAGAAGTAGCAGAGCCCGCTTTATTTCTTCCTCCGTAACTTGCAAGGTGACCCAGAATTACCAAGCACCTGTCTTTTGCAGTAGCCTCTGCCTTCCTGAAACATTTAATCTCCTTTTAAGGTGGAAGAAGATCTAGATAATTGGCAATGATTTCATGCAGAACCCTGACCCTAGTAAATAGTATCTCTATCAGCCCCTGTGTATGGGAAGATGAAAGCTAGTGACAATTGGCTGGACTTCCACCCCTTTTATCCTTTTCAGTGTTTGTTTGTTGTTGTTATTTGTTTGTTGTTGCTGTTTTAACAATACAATTGAGCTATAATTGACATAATTAACTGCATGCATTTAAACTGCCACTTAAAATCTCTCCCTCCTCTTTGCAAACACCCACACCCCAGGCAGCTAATGGTCTGCTTTCAGTCAATATAGATTAGTTTGCATTAATAAGTTTCATACAGATGCAATCATACATCATTTTCTATTTTCTGGCTTCTTTCACTCACCATAATTTTTCTGAGATTCATCAGTGTTGTTCCAAGTACCATATAATATGTTCTCCAGGGAGACAGAGCTACTGAGATACACTGTTACACTGTGAGGGAAGGAAATTTATCTTTAGTGCTCAGACTTTGCCCTCATCCACAATGGCTGCCTAACTGTGGGCCTGAAGGTCTGGGCCCCCAAATGTCCACAGCCCTGCCTCCCTCCCTTCTCACACATCTGTCTCTTCCCTTCCTGTCAGATTATTTGTCAGATATATTTTCCTGTCAGGCATATTTGTGAGGTGATTGGTTCACATGAGTGTGGAGGCAGAGAATCCCCACATTAGGCCATCGATAAGCTGGAGAGCATCTCTCAGTTCAAGTCTAAAGGCCTCTGACCTAGGGAAGCTGATGGTGTAACTCTCAATCCAAGTCTGAAGGGCTGTGAAGCTGGGCAATGCAGGTGTAAGTCCTACAGTCTGAAGGCTAGACAACCTGAAGTTCTGATGGCCAAGGGCAAAGAAGGGCATCCCAGCTCCAGAAGAGAGAAAGAGCAAACTTGCACTTACTCTGAGTTTTTCTTCTATCTAGGCCATCAGCTGATTGGACAGTGCCTGCGCACATTAAGAGTGCATTGGCTTTACTTAGACCAACAATTTAAGTGTCAGGTCTTCTGGAAACACTGTCACAGACACACCCAGAAAAAATGCTTTGCCAGTTATCATGGTATTTCTTAATCCAGTAAGGTTGACACCTAAAATTGACTGCCACGTACCACATTTCATCACCTTGTATTACTGTGCAGCATGTTCACTTATATGCTTGCTGGCGGAAATTTACTTTTGCATTAATTCAAGTTTTTGGTTATTACACATGAAATGACTATGAACATTCCTAGGCAAGTCTTTGTACAGATATGTTTTCATTTCCTTTAAATATGTAAGGGTAACGGCTGGGTCATATGGGAATTTTGTTCAACTTTAAAAATAGTTAACAAGCAGTTTTCCAAAGTGAGTGTTCTACTTTATGTTTTTCTACCACTATATATGAATTCAAGATTCTTGACAACTTTAACATTTATTATCTTTTAAATTTTTCTTCACGCATTCTAATAGGAGAGAAATTGAATGATCCACATCTCCATCAAGATTTAAATATGTCCATATTAGCTTAGAAGGATGTAGGGCAAGACATACAAAATATTAAGTAATAGTGAAGGCTGGTACAGAGCAGAATGAATCATGGGGTGATCATGGGGAATGACTTGGAGAAAATAGTTTCTCTCTGCCAAGTGAGCCTCCAGAATAAAACCCGGAGAGATAAAGAGAGTCGGCAGGTCAGTTCGGGAATATTCTTCAGACTAGAGTACTAAAGAGTAGCCCCTTTTGTCCACCTTTACCTCTCCAGTGTCCCTCATGGATGTTGTAAGAGTGATTTGGGAGGCCCAAGTGTCATCATGGCCTCCCCAGCCTGCCCCACCCCACAGAGATGTCAGAATGGTGCTTTGTGATGTCTGTGTCTCCCCAAGCCACTGTTGGCTGGAGGGACACCTTACTTACCAATCAGATTGAAGTATATGGCTCTTTGTTGTTCTGGGAAGGTATATATAGGTAGGTCAGGGGCTCTGTAGTATACCACTTCTTGGCTTCATCATGACTAAGAAAATCAGGAAACCACAGGAGCCTAGAACCGCTTTGTTACAACTGATTCCGAGAACCAAAGGGAAGAAGAAGAGGAAGACTTTTTGCCAACAGAGGTGCAGAGAAAATGTCAAAGTAAGATGGTTCCCTATAAGCTTGTCATTGACTTTGCCCCCAAAACCTCTACTTTGTCCTTATCCTCAGCCCATACCCCTTTTTATGGAGCTCCCCTTCCTACATAGTCCTCATCCTATTTCTCTAATTAATGCCCTTCTCGGCTCCCCCTGTTGCCCTTTCAGGTGCCAAAGACAACAATGAAGGCAAAAAGACCCCTTTTAAGAAGTTCAAGAAAAAAGTCCCGAACACACAGCATTCATTCAAAAAATCATAAAAGACCAAAAAGACCAACAATATTTATTTGTTGCCATATGCTAAGTAAGAAATGGAGCCAAAGTAAGAAAAAGAATTCAAATAAGAGATTGAATCAACATAAGAGAAGGAATCAAAACCAGAAACTGAATAAGAATAAGAGGCAGGCTTAGCCACCTCCAGAAGAAAAAGACCCTGGAGAAGTTCACCATTTCAAAAAGCAAGACCCCTGTAGCCAGTAACTAAAAAGAAAAGATCAGAAACCATGAAAGCATTTTGTAGTATATCCAGGGGTCTGGCTTCTGAAAAGTAGCCCCCCCAAATCTTATACCAACAGGGCATACTGATGATGGTGACAAAAATAAAATCAAGTTATGGGAAGGTAATATGTTTGTCTCTGTGAATTCTGTGATGGTGGGGAGGGACAAGAGGGAGGCACCAGTGTGAGAATGGAGGGAGGCAGCGTCATGGATGGCGAGACAGCCAGAACATGAAGCCAACAGGTAGGGCGAGCACTCAAAATAAATTTCCTTCCTTTGCAGTGTATCTTAGACACCAGGAAGAAAAGGAGGTTGTGCAACTGTGTTTGTGTGGGGTGGGATAGGATATCAGGGTCTAGATTGGCAGAATGTAGGTGGAAATATGGTTTGATATGTGCAGGGAGATGATAACACTTGCCTCAAGAAGGCAGAGAAATTGCCTTCCCCTGCTAACCTCATACTGATATTTGTGGCATTCTGTGGTGTTAACTAAAGGTGTTCAGGTGACACAAAACACCAATCCTCCTAAAAGTCTCTACCGGCACCCTTGGAGAACTGAAGTCAGATTTGGAGGGCGGAAACCTAACACTGATCCAGCCACTTTCTTACTATGAAACTTGAGGCAAAGCAACGGCTTTCTAAGGATGAAGCTGTGGGAGCAGTTGTGGGAGGTGATACAAGGGAATATTGTTGGCAACTGTGAATCCACATAAAACCTCTTCCCCAGTGCAATCTTTTGTTGGCCTAAGTTCTCAAAGTTTCTTATGACTTAAGTTTTAAATGTTTATGCCAGATTCATTCTACAGCTAAAGACAAAGAAGAACCAAACACAATTCAAATAAAAGTGGGAAAAGATCTATATTGACATTTTCCCAAAGAAGATATAACAATAGCCAATAGGTACATGAAAACTTGCTTGAGATCATTAGTGACTAAGGAATTGAAAGTCAGAATCACAATGAGCTATCATGTCACATCCATCAGCATGGTCATTTTGAGAAAATTTGTAAGTAGTAGATGTTGATGACCTCCTTTTGCTGCTGTACTTCGGGTTGCTATGAGTCAGGTCCAACTCGAAGGCATTTAACAACAATGGGGAGCTATTGTTTGATAACTGTTTATTAACAGTTCATTGTTTAATGAAAATTTCTGGTCCATATGACAACAAGTTCTGGAGATGGATAGTTGTGATGGTCACCCAACATTGTGGAGGCACTTAATGCCTCTGAAATGTAAACTTAGAAATGGTTAGAAGGAATTTTATTTCATGTATGTTTTAATCACAAAAGTACACGTAAAGCTCAAACCAGCGCACTTTCAGCAATTATCCTATAATTGGGGGAGCTAATGTGTGCAACTCCCAGTCCTGTGCCTCTCCTAGCCCCCACTGACACTTACATTGTCCCCTCGTTAATCCCTTCTTCATGGCTGGAACTGCATGAGAGCAATTCCAATTTGTAAGCCTTGTGCTTAGGTAGAGAACAGACATGGCCTATGTTTAAATATTAGAATCTAAATCGATAATACAGGGAAAGACATCATTGCGTTAATTTGGTTTCATTCAATCAGTGAAAGTGTGACTATGAGCTGCAAACTTTCGTCAGAGAAGTTGAAGATTTTACTCAATTTGAATATATTTTGCTCATCTTGAGCAATATCTCTGAAAGCAGAAGGTTGTTGATGTTAGGTGCCTTCGAGTTTGGTCAGACTCATAGCAACCCTATGTAAAACAGAACCAAACAGTACCTGACACTGTGCCAGGCACACGATCTCTTTTATGATTAAGCCCATTGTTGCAGTCACTGCGTCAGTCCATCAAGCTGAGAGTCTTCCTTTTTTCACTGACCTGCCACATTCCCAAACATGATGTCCTTCTCCAGGGATTGGTTCCTCCTGACAACATATCCAAAATATATAAGATGCAGTCTAAGCCATCCTTGCTTCCAAGGAGCACTCTAGCTTCACTTCTAGGACAGATCTATTGGTTCTTTTTGTAGTTCATGGTATACTTAGGATACATCTCCAGCACCATAATCCAAAAACATCAATTCTTCTCCTGTCTTCCTTATTCAATTGCTTACAACCATATGAGTACTGTTCTTTAATTTCTTTTTTGTCTTTTTATTTCATTTATTTATTTTTTAAGACTTTAAGCAAATCATGCAAGTAAAAGATGACATTAGCTGCATGATTGAATACTTGCCTACACTGTGCCTTTTGCATTTGTTGGTTTTCTTAAAATTCTCTTACTTTTTTACTCATCATTATATATGAAAAGAAAAATGGATTACACTAAAGTTGTTTTTTGAATATTATTTTTTACTTTTTTAATATTGCTGAAGATTTATTCTAGGAACAATTTGTTCAAAAACCCTGTCTAGATAATGAGTACACTATGTTGGGAGGCATTTTGTTGCACATAATCTTTTGAACTTCAGCCACATTATCTGGCTTTTGTTTTATTTAGCCTTATCTTTTTGTTTTAAAAAGCTTTAATGAGGTATAGTTGACATATAACAAGCTTCACATATTTAAAAAATGCAATTTCATAAGATTTCAACATTCACCAAATGGTCATCTTAATTAATATAATCATATCCATCACCTAGACAAGTTTCCTTAAACTCATGCTTCCTGTTCTGTAATGCAATCTACTCCATAGGTTGGTGTCACCTGGCATGCTTTGAGCTATCCCATGGGAATGGAGTTTGGACACCTGGCACCAGAAAATGTGAATATTCTTTCTAATGGAAATGCCATAAGTACTAAAGTCCTGGGTTTCTGACCTAGAAGTTTTGTGACAACTGCCAGCCTCCACGAAACAGTGACAGGCTATTGTGTTAGTCTGCAAGTAGTTTAAAAATCTCAGAACCTTTGTTTTCCTGATATTTTTCCATAAATATGGAATTATATGAACATAAATATATATTATAAACCTTATAATAGTTTGTGAATATCCTTGTTTTAAGCTATCACTGTTTATTTTATTATTATGGAAACAAGGCCTTCCTATGTATCCATGTAGCCACCCACTCCATTATTCTTTCATATAGATCCAAATTTCTATATTATATATTTTTCTTTTTCACCTGATGGACTTCTTTTAATCTTTCATATAGTGAGAGTTAGCTGGTAATGAACTTCAAAGTTTTATGGCAGAAAAATTTCTTTGCTAATGAAATATAATTTTACTGGATATAGCATTAGAAGTGGACAGATTCTTCTTTTGATATTCTAAAGATGCTACTGAATTCTCTTCTCACTTGCAGGGTTTCTGATGAGAAGACACTGACATACTTATTTACTATTCCATTGTACATAATGTGCTTTTTGTCTGGCTGTTTTCAGGATTTTTCTATATCAATTGTTTACTTGAACATATTGATTATGTTATACTTACTACAACACATTTCTGCTGCTTGAGAATAATAGAATTTTGTATCTCTTGGTTTATAGTGTTCATCAAAAAATTTTGGCCATTATTTCTTCAAAAACTTTTTTCTTTCCCCCTCTTCTTTTCAGGATTCCAGTGAAATATATAATAGATCATTTGAAGTTATCTCATAGTTCATTGATGTTGTTCATTTTTTCCACCTTTTCCTGTTTGTGTCACTTTCTGGAGAGTTCTTCTGTGTTTACAGGTTCACTAAGAGTTTCATCTACAATGGTTAATCAACCGTTAATCAAATCCAGTACATTTTTAATCTCACAGGCAGTTTTCATCTCTATAGATTCATTTTGAGTTTTTAAATATCTTTCTTGACTGCTTAACATGCTTAATTTTCCTTTTGGCTTCTTGACTATATGGAATAAATTTATAATAATTATTTTAATTCTTGTCCATTAATTTTGTCATCTGGGTTATCTTTGGGTTATGGAGAATCATTTCATTTTTCCTTCATTATGATTCCCATTTTCCTCATTCTTTGCATTCTCAAGATCATTTTATTGGATGCCAGATCATTTGTATTTCAATTTGGTGGCTGCTGGAAGTTGCTGTGTGTGTGTGTGTGTGTGTGTGTGTGTGTGTGTGTGTGTGTGTGGTTTGTGTATCTGTTGTTGTTGTTGTTGTTAGGTGCCATCGAGTCGGTATCCAACTCATAGCGACCCTCAGAGGGTTTTCAATGGCTGTTTCGGGATTGCCTTGGGAGTGGATTGCCAGGTCCTTCTCCCATTTTGGGGGTACTGGGAATTGAACTCGAGACCTCAGAGACTGCAGCGCAGCGCTCTACCAACTGAGCTAAATCCCAGTCCCACAGCTAAATCCCCGTCATATATTATGCATTATATACATATATATGCTATATATATTGAACTAATATAGATATTATTATGCTTCTGAAACACAACTGAATTTGTAGAAAGCAGTTTGATGCTTTTCAATGCTGCCTTTAATCTTTGTCATGTGGGACCAAAGTAGCTTTGAGTCTGGGGCTAATTTTTCCTTCACTCCTGAGATAAAACTCACAGAGTCCACTACTTGAATACTATTAAATATTTTGTACACTACACCCAGCTCTAGTTGAGCCTTGGGGAATCCTCTCCTCACATGCATTCAGAGAACTCTGCTGAACAGAGCAACACTCTATAGATCTTTGAAGCTCTCTTTATGCATCTGTTTTTTTCTGTCTGTTGCTCTGCTCTGTGAACACTAGCCATACTGGTCTCCCAGTTCTTTTTTCAACTTAGGGTGACCACTAGTATCCTCCGGGGTTTCTTGTTCCCCGTGTCATAGTCTGGAAACTTTCACCAGCCAGTAAGCTAAGATCCTCTTCAGTCTCACCTTGCTTTTGTACTGTCTTATGGGAATTACTGTTCTCCATTACTGGATGTCCAATGTTTTGAAAACTGATGCTCAGTACATATTGTATATTGATTTAGTTGCTTTAAGCAGTGGGGCAAAAGTAGCTCTTGTTACTGCATATTTGTGAGAAGTATAAGTCTTTTCCTTTATAGTAGTTTTGCTGATAACTAATTTATTGTGTTCCTTCTAATCTGAAAAACTTTGAATCATTCCTATTTTACTAATTGAACACTCACTATATATAACTAGAGTTTGAAATAAACTAGATAAGAATAAAAATAGAATCCGGGGGCATGGTGGTGCATGCCTGTAATCCCAGTGGCTCGGGGGGCAAAGGCAGGAGGATCACAAGTTTGAGACCAGACACGGTCTGTGTAACTTAGCGAGACCTTGTATCAAAAAAGTAAAAAAAAAAAATAAATAAAAATGGGTTGGGGGTGCAGCTCAGTGTCCAGCACGTGTAAAGCATGCAAGCGCGAGGCCCTGGGTTCAACCCCCAATACCGGGAAAAAAAAAAGAACACAAGGAAGAAGCTAACGTTTACTTAGTATTTACTATTTGCCAGGCAAATTGTGTATCTAGAAATCAAAAAGTGACTATTGTATTAGCTCACTGGATATCACCTATTTAATTTGATTTAGTATTTTAGTGACCCTAAACATGCACATGTATACATGATGGAAACACATGTATTGAAGTGGTACTGTACAGAGAGTTTGCAGAGAGTAGTGGTGTTGGCTTCAAATGATGAACCAAACAACTTCTAAAAGCTACCAATTGTAAACAATGGTTTTTTGACATTAGGGAGCTAAAGAATTATATGTTATTT
>VMDO01024613.1:0-22760 GCA_007922755.1 Pedetes capensis | reverse complement strand
CCTGGCTCCCAGTTCATTTTTATTTTATCTTGAGATAGGATCTTTCCAAATTACTCAGCTGCCTCTGGCCTCAAACTTGCAATCTTCCTGCCTCAACCTCCAGTGTTGTTAAGATTAGAGGCATGCACCACTATGCCCTGCTCCACTGCTGTTCTTGACAACTATTCTGTATTCAATTTATCCGTGCCCCTAAAGCAAAAGTTAGCAAACTACTGCTGGTGAACCAAATCGGGGCCACCCATATTTTTGTATGGACGCATGCTAAGAATGATTTTTACATTTTTCAATTGTCTGTTTAAACAAGGACAACAATAACAAATGGAAAATAGTATTCCATGCCATGTAAAAACTATATGAAACTCAAATCTCAGGATCTATAATAAAGTTTTATTGGAACATATCCATCTCATTCATTTACATTATTGTCCATAGTTGCTTTCATGCTACACTGGCAGAGTTGAGAAGCTATGCCAGAGGATCCTTGGCCCACATATCCTAAAATATTTGCTATTTGGCCCTTTGTAGGAAAAAAGTACAGACCTTTCCCTGAAGGAATTTCACTACTGAAGGAAGACAGTCATATAAATAAACAAGGACAATACAAAACCATAATTGCTATTGTAGAGAAGGTGAGAGGATTTTTATTTTGACTTAAGGGTAGGAAAAAAACAGTGAAAACATAAGAAATAACATTGACTGAGACAAATCATGAAAGATAAACAATATCACTTCACACCCATTAGGATGGCCAAATTATTATTATTATTATTATTATTATTATTATTATTATTATTGGAAAATAACAAGTGCATTGGCAAAGTTGTGGAGAAATCCTTATTAATTATTGGTGGAAATGTAAAATGATTCAGCTGCTATGGAAAACAATAGTTTTTAAAAGGTGAAACATAAAGTTTTAAAAGCTTTACTACCTCAAATAGAGAATTACCATCTGACCTAGCAATTCTACTCCTAGGCATATGTTCAAAAGGACTGAAAATAGGTGCTCAAGCAAATATTTGTACATGCATGTCCATTGCAGCATACATCAACTGAAGAATGGCTAAAAATGTCTTCCCATGTTGTTGTTGTTGTTAGGTGCCATCGAGTCGGTATCCGACTCATAGCGACCCTCTGTACAACAGCTGAAACACTATTGTCAGTGCTTCTCTGCTGTTCATAGGGTTTTCAATGGCAGATTGATTTTTGGGAGGGGGTTGCCAGGTCCTTCTCCCAAACCTACAGCACCT
This sequence comes from Pedetes capensis, assembly GCA_007922755.1. Classification (NCBI taxonomy): domain Eukaryota; kingdom Metazoa; phylum Chordata; class Mammalia; order Rodentia; family Pedetidae; genus Pedetes; species Pedetes capensis. Next base: position 21,513 of record VMDO01024613.1, on the reverse strand, counting down.
GGTGTTCCCAGGTGGTCTCCCATCCAGGTACTAACCAGGCCCGACCCTGCTTAGCTTCCGAGATCTGACGAGATCGGATTCCACAGGGCTACGGCTGCAGTCTTCCCATAGGATAACATGATGTTCCTACATAAAAAAGAATAAAGTACAGTACTAATAAATGGTGCAACATGGGTATATCTTGAAAACATTACACTAAGTGTATGAGTTCAGACCCAAAAAGTCACATATTGTCTGATTCACTCTATGAAATATCCACAATGGGTGAGACTGTGGAGATGGAAAGCAGATTGATGGTTGTCAGGGGTTGCAGGGAGGGGAGAAAGGACAGTGATTGATAAATGGGTACCAAGTTTTCCTTCTTGGTGGTGAAAATGTTTTAGAACTAGTTAGAGGTTGTTGTTGCACAATATTGTAAATACACTAAATGCCACCAAGTTGTTCAATATAAAAAGTTAATTTTATGCTATGTGAATGTCAATTTAAAATATTTAAAATATAGGTGATATATTCATTTGGCTAAAAACTTAAAAGGTATAAATTTATTCAGTGAAAAATCTTCCTACTGCCTCATCCCCATGCATGTAGCTACTCTTTGTGGTGGTGTTGTTGTTGTTAGGTGCTGTCATCGGGTCATATAGAACTCATAGTGACCCTTATAGGGTTTTCAATGGCTGATTGTTTTGGGATTGCTTTGGGAGTGGATTGCCATGTTCTTCTCCCGCACCCTTTGTGTAGTGAACCAAAAAATCCAATTTCGTGTGAGTATCCTTCCAAAGATATTTTACTCATCTATAAGCAAATAAGTACATACTACCCTCTACACCATACCCGTTCTTTTAATGCCAGCACAGTTTGCATACTTTTCTTTACCTGTCTCTTTTTTGTTTAGTATTATATTTAGAAATCATTCTATGTTAGTACATATAAAATTGCTTCACTTTTAATGGATGTATAATATTTCATTACATTTATTTATCCAGTCCTCCACAGATGGACAGTTAGGAAAGCTCCTAATTCTTTAAGAGAGATGCATTTACACCTGTGACATTTCACTCATGTGAGAGTATATGTGCAGAATCAATTCTCTGCAGTGGGTCAGAGGGTATATATACATTTGTAACTATTTTCAAGCTATTGCCCAATTGTTCTAGAATTACCTGCCTCTCAGAAATACTAATAAAAAATTATAGAGTGTTATTAAACTTTGTGATCTTTGTCAATCTGTCAGGTGAAAATGCATTTTAGTGTATTTATTTTGTATCTTTTATTATTTGTGATGAAAATAATCTTTTACTATTTTTAAGAGCCAGTTTAGTTTTTTATCCTATGAACAATATTATATTCATTACCCATTTTTCTATTTAGCTTTTGGCCTTTTTCTTACCAATTTGAAGATACTCTTAGGAAAATTAACCACTTCTATGAAATTAAATGCAATTTTCCCCCTACAGTTTTCTTCCTGCTCCAATTACAGCTTTTTTTTTTGTCATGAAGAAATTATTTTTAAGTAGTCAAATTTATGAAAACTTTTTTCTTCTCTCATTTCTGGATTTAGCACTTAGAAAGGTCTTCTCTATGCCAAGATTATAAAAACCATTATTTCATAAAGAAGTCTTTCATGGTTTTGTGTGATATTTTATGGTACCTTGTCTTTTCTTCTCTTTTAGAATTAATTCTTTGAGCAATGACTCTTTTCATTCTGTGGAGTATGAAGTAGGGATCAATTCTTTTTTTTTTTCAGATTGTGTAGAATTAAAAATAAGACTTTGCTACTTTTCTCAGTAAGGTCACTTTCACTTAAATAAATAAATAAGCATTACAGGAATTGTGACAGATGTTTAAACAGGGTGCTATAGGGACACTCAAACTCAAAAGTGAAGAGATGCAGGCTTCAGTTTCTTCCCAGGAGGTTCTCCTGTGCAAACTTTCCCAACACCAGCTTGGGCTAACTGGCACTATTTGGAGGAATCGTCTTGTCAGAATGTCCTGTTACATATTTTTCCCTAGGACAATGGATACCTATTCTCTCCTTCCATTTGATTTTTGAGAGGGGCTTCTTAAGAGAATCTTTGCTAAGCAAAGATGATCTGTTCCCAGTGACTTAGGGTATTTGCTTTGCCAGAGAACTGATTGGTAGTCTCTCTTTAAAAAGTTTCAAGATCTGCCCCATGCCTTCCCCGAGTACTAGATACTAATAGGATTATATGTGATACAGAAGTACAGTAGTTCAAATAGGGGAGTGACTAATTTGGCAGGTTATTGTGAGGTTAGAGAAGGGTGTCCAGAAAAGACTATCAAGGCTTCATTTTAAAGGATGAACTGACTTGGAATGTAGGGAGGGATTGGTATTTCAGGCAGAAGGAATACTATATTCTAGGGAAGACTACAGGAGTGAGTAGGAGTGGGCATTTATTTCCTGGGGTGGAGGCAGATCACATGTTTTGGAGGAGAGGAGGGCCAAGATAAGAATTTAGAGAGGTAGGCAGAACTTCTATTATAACTGGCTTTGTGTGAGATGCTAAGGAACCTGGAGCTTATCCAGGTGACGAGAAAGAAGTAAGGAATTTATTCATTTGCATCTCATCTTTCCCAACAAGTATGCACACTTCTGTACCTCTGAGTATTTATTATTTATTTATTTAATTGCATTTGGGGGTTGAACCCAGCTCCTTGCACACACTTTGCAAGTGCTCTACCACTGAGCTGCTCCCCCAGCCCATTTTTACATTTTTTTAAATCTTGAGACAAGGTCTCACTAACTTATGCTGGCTGCCTCTGGACTCAAACTTACAATCCTCCTCTCTGCCTCTCAAGTCTCTGGGATTACAGGCATGTGTCACTGTGCCCAGCACAATGTACCTCTGATTTTTTAAAATATACTCTCAGCACTCAGCCAGGGAATATCAGTCAAGTTAAAAGTTTTCTTCCTGTTAAATAACAATCTCACCTACCCCATCCAATGCAAATCCACAAAATCCTTCCCTTTCTATTTCTATTAGTGCTTCCTTGACTATCAATCTTGACTCACTATGTTTTACCAAGATTATTTCATAGTTGTCCAGACTGGTTTCTCTGCTTGAAATTTCTTCTTTCAGTTCACCTATCATGCTCCACTAGCATAACATTATTTTTTAAATAAAAGCCCAGGCTACTACCTTTCCCCCAAATCTGTACATAATTTATGTTAATATTTCCCTTTACATGAAGAATAACTTGGTTAACTTGATGTTTTAGACCCTTTACAAGCTGATCTCCATTAAACATTTCAACCTTTCCTTTCATTTCCCACTCCTCCCTTATCCTCTCTCAATACCAGACTTAGTCATCTTCTAAATTCTGCTGTGTATATTCTTGTGTCTGTATCTTTGCTCCAATTATATTATCTACTAAATCCCCCTTTCATCTGTTTTTTCAAGGTTTGGCCCAAAACACACCAGATACATAACAAATTATTCCTAATTTTTGTGGCCTAACACAATAAACATTTATTATCTTCCACAGTTTCTGTAAGTCAGGAATGCAGGAGCATCTTGGCTAAACTGTCTGGCTGGGGCTCATTCATGAGATTGCAGTTATCTTAAAGCTTGATCTGTTCCTTAGATGTCAACCTTACAGGGCTGTGGGGCTGGTGCTAGCTGTTAGTGGGAGTCTTCAGGCCCTCTCCAGGTTTATCCAAGTATTCTCTGTGGCAGCTGGCTCCCCCAAGAGTAAGCAATCCAAGAGATCAAAGCAGAAGCCACACTTCTGGTCTGGCTGCAGAAGTCGCATATCATCACCTTCACCTTATGCTTTGGACCAGCTCTGAGGTGAGGAAGATTTCATAAAGACATAAATATCGGAGGCAAGAATCTCTGGGGATAATTTTGAAGGCTGCCTGCCATAACATTTCTTCAAGAAGCTTTTTAGATTCTCCAACTCCATATGCCCCACTCCTCCCCGTTTTTAATAGTTCAACCTCTTTAAAAAACAGAACTCCTGGAAATATTGTAATAAAATCATAATTTCCCTGATTATTTAGTATTATAGTATGTGACCTAAAAAATTGCATTGGTTAATTATCAAAGGACATAGCGATGAGTAATTTTGTTCTCTAAAATTCTAGACTGTCCAAAGCTTTCTTGTTCTGAGATTGTATCAGTGAGAAGAGAACATCCCTTTCTTGCTTGGAGTATTTTAATTATCTGAGTCAATCTGACTTAGAACAGTGGCCTCAATTTACAGTGCAAATGTTCAGGTAAGGGGTTTACAGACATAACATTCTGCATTAATTTTAATTTACGTTTCGAAGGAAATAGAAACTTGAGTCTGTTTCTCAACTCAGGTTTAATATTACATGCAGATCTGATTTGCTTTGAGCCTATCAAGCACTGCTTCATTTGGATTTTACCTGCACTCGCCTTTTTCCCTAAATATAATGGCCCTCATTTCATCCTCTTTTTTTCTGAGACATGCCTATAATTCCTTTCCTATGTGGTATCTCATTTTGCAAAAAGTTAATAAATCTTTGTTGGATTACGGATTTGGCCTCAGTGGTCTTTATCAGATGGGCATTATCAATAACTACAATTATCGCAACTTACATAACTTTCTTTTTTAGACTGTCCCATGTTTCTTAAGCAAGAGTACTTTTAAAATATCTTGTCAGCAGGTTATTCCTATCTGTCCTCTGAATATCTTGAAACCAATTGTTTTAACAGATGGTTTTTGACTAGCCTTATAAGTACCTTTCATTGTTACAAACTCCAAAGTGCAACCAGTTTCTCCCCAGGTTCCCAACATTTTTACCTCACTCTGTAATTCATTAGTCAATTAGAATTTTCTCTCTCTCCTACTTGTGACTCCTTTGGTCCTTAGGATTCAGCTACAAAAATCATCTTCTGTGTCAAGCCTTAATTGAAAGTTCTACACTGTGTGTGTGTGTGTGTGTGTGTGTGTGTGTGTGTGTGTGTGTACCTAGGGTGTCAAAAATGTATACCCATTCTAAGAGATGTTGTCTATGTTGTCCACTTTTAGATGCTGAATTGAATTACGATGATAACCACTTTGAGCACTTCTTGTAATTTCAGAAGTCAAACATGACCTGCATTCATCTTTTTATGGGTATATACTATTACAATTTAATACTAAGATTTAATACTTAACCTAAGTATTAAAATCTAATTTCAGTTTTAAATTTAATACTTAGATTTTAAGTATTAAAATTGTAATACTTAATATATACTGATACAGTTTATGTTTGACTTCTGCAATTATAAGAGATGCTCAAAGTGGTTACCATCATAATTTAATTCAACTTGGAAAAGTAATACATAGATAACATCGCTTAAAATGTGTATACATTTTTCTGGCACCTGTCCACTAGTTTATATACTTTTTTCCATGTTTTTCTTCTTTACCAGCCTCTGGAGAATAAGGGGTTGACTATTCATCTTTATATTATCTGTGTCCGGCATACCTATTTATGTGTTACATGAGATGATGAGGTGATGAAAATGTCCCCACGGTATCTGGAGAATTTGGTAGAAGCTCCACTTAGCAGAACTGTTGATCAGCACCCCTACTCCATCATTATTGTATCTGGTCTTTGTGATTCTACTAACCTGTATCAGACAACCACCAGTTTGTACTGAGAAAACACCCAAGGCACTACTGTTTTGGAGGCTACTTTAATATGGATGTGACTTTAATATGAGCATGTATTATGTGAAGTTTTATGTCTTGCTTTCTGACACTTGCTGTTCTCCAATTTCCTCAACTGAAAACAACGATTCATTAAGTTATTGGGCTAGGGATAGCAATTTCTGCATCATAGAGTTGGGACAGGAGAAGAATGCTATAATCTGTAAAGCCTTTCTGATTCTGGGAGTAAGGCCAGCATTAATACAACGCACGATTGTTATTTCTGAATGTCCCTTTGCAAAGAACAGTGTTTTGCAAACCTTGACCAGATCTAACATAAAGAGACATTTTACTGGCATATCGCCACTCGCGATATACACCTACAAAAAACTGGAAAGAAAATTTCTCAAAACAACTCCTTTATTATGTCACGCACTCTGAGCTGTTCTATTGTGTTCTATTCTTCTCATTAAAAAAATAAAGTGGTGGCCCTGATCTACCAAACCGACTTCACAGTTTCCTAGGGATAACTTAAGGTTTGGAACACCCTGGATTGGAAAAATGTAGTTATCTGTAGACATTCTTCCCACACCTCTCTTCACTCTTCAGAGGTCTAGACTGTTTCATTTACGATCAAATGACTGTTGTGCCTCCAGTTTTGTGTAAATGCTTTGGGAAGGGGCCGCTCCCCTTCTTAGGCTCCTTTAAGAGAGTGGTAACTGCCCATCACTGGGGTTGACGGAGAGGCAGAGCCCACTGGGTCCTGGCGCAGGCCAGGCCCGCTCTTCCAGTTCTTGTGAAAGCCGAGTTGTGCAGACGCAGAGAAGGGTAGGGCTGAAGCAGGGGCAGCAACCAGCCACCGCAGGACTCAGCGGCACAAAGGGACGACCTTCTGCCTCTCCGCATCGCGTTTCCGGCAACCCCGCGGGGGTCTGCGCGTGCGCAGAGCGCTTCCAGGGGGCAATTCCCAGCTCCCGGCGCCTGCGCGCGCTCCCGCGGAGCCAAAGTCCAAGGTGGGCTCAGCGCGGGCGGCGCGCGCCAGGGGGCGGTCCTGAGGCCCGCACCGCCCTCCCTCGCGCAGTCCTCTCCTCCCAGTCTCCCCCGCGCTTCCTGCACTAAGGTAGTCGCTGCGGCGGCCCCTTCGCCAGCTCGCTCGCTCTGGAGGTGCCATGGCGGCCTTCAGCAAGTACTTGACTGCGCGGAACTCCTCGCTGGCGGGGGCCGCGCTGCTGCTGCTATGCTTGCTCCACAAGAGGCGCCGCGCCCTCGGCCTGCACGGGTAAGGCTCGCGGCCGCGCCGTGTTCTCGGTCGGAGAGGGCGCTCCCCGCGTGTGCTCTCCGTGCCCGGCGGGGTGAGGCGGAGCGTGGGCTGGCGGCTGCCAGATGCCAATGTCAGGGTGTCCCAGAGTCCGCGCAGCGCGGAGTGTCTGGCTTCCTGCGTCCCAGCCGGCCTGGCAGGCCGACTCGCTCTAGGCTGGAGGTTGCGAGTTTTCTCCGGCTCCCACGAGCCAACCTGTGCCCCAGCCCCGCGGCAGTCGCTCCGAGTCGAGGGCGAGAGGAAGGGAAGCTGGATTCCCCCGTCCCCTCTCCCCTAAACCATCTCCTTTCTGTATCAACTTTCTGGGTGTGTTCTGGTTTTGTCATTTCAACTCCAGACCATGAAGTGTTTGTTTTGTGGACATGGATGTGTAATTTCAGGAAGGGGATTGAACTCTCTAGGCTGAACGCTATTGTCAAGTCACTTGGACGATGTTTATGTGATTCCTGAGTAATTGCTGTTGAAAGTCTCCAGGGTGGCTCATGTAGGGTTTGTAAGTCCACTTGGCATGATTTCCTTCTAAAGTGGTGCCCCCTTGGAATTGATCAGTGAACGCCCTGATGTTTCATCTGGAAAAGCTGGATTGGTTCTGAGGTATTTGGAGGACAAAGTTCCCTCCCTTGGCTCAGTAGGTGAAAGGTGAAAGTGTGTTTTAGGTCCACAAGAGAATGTTAATGTCTAGATTTAATTTGGGGGAGGTTATAAGATTAGAGAAAGGAAGAGAGAATTGAGTTATGGTTGTGGGATTACAGACAACATTTTTATTTCTTGGGCTACCCTTACCTTCAGCAAGTGAATAAGAAATGATTACATCCCAAGCATTCTTGCCAGCCTGGATATTTCATAACATGCTGCTTTCATCCATTTTATTTTCATTCATTCCTCTGGGCAGGTACTGTTGTCTCTTGTCTGACAGGTGGCTCCAGTATCCTTTACATGAAGTGATTTTTAGTCTTCTCCTGTGTACTTTGTCTTGCTGAAGTCTGACTTTTCTTTTCCTTCCTAAATCAACGAATTTAAAAGTGATCTGCATCATAGCCTGGACATTACAGTAGCTATTCGCTTCAGTTCAGTGTTTTTTATTTTTATTATTTATTTTTATTCTGGAAAATATAAAACATTTTTCTGTTATATTGTATGCATTCTGAGCTCCCAGTTGCAAATAGATGTTACCTGTTATCTGGAACTATGCTCATAGAAAATATTAAATGCTCTGCCTTGAACTATGTTTTTGCAGAGAAAAGTTTCAGTGCATAGAACAGACATTATTGATATGGAGGAGGGTACTAGAGGACAGCTAACAACTCTGCCTTTGTTGACTATTATTTTTAAACTTTCTTTGCTGAGGTGTTATGTACATATAGAAAAGTACACATATCATAAATATAAGGCTTGAAGGATTTTCATAAGTAGAATACACTTGTGTACTCAGCACTGAGATCAAGAAATAGATCATCATCTGTTCCCCAGAAACTCTCTTGATGCCCACTTTCACTCCAAGGCAAAAAGACCATAGTTTATTGGTTAAGGGGAATTTTAAACATAATCTAATGGGAAATACTAGCACTAGCAGTAAAAATAGTGTAATAGAATTTATTTTGCTAAATAGTGGTAGCTACTCATTTACCATTGTAAAATTCTTTTAAAATCTCTTTGAGAAACTTGGTGAACTTTTTGGGGGATGGAATTATGTAATAGGTAATCTACTGAACAAAATATTCTTGCTAATCTGTTGCATTAGGATGAGTAGCAAAATCTTTGTTTTACACGTTAAATGTTCTGTGGGAAGACACTGCAAATTATGAGCAGATAAATGTGAGGTTTAAATTACCATGCTAAAATCATTTAACTATTTTTAGATCATTAAGAATGGTGTTTTTTCTTTGTAGGTGTTGTATACTTCCAGAATCTTATGCCTGTCTTTCAGTTACTACCTTTGGTTTCACTGTGTGAAGATTAGGAAATTCTAACATTATATTTTACTGGCCTTTTTGGATATCTTTGGTAACAGGTAATTAATCTTTGGTAACATGTAATTAATTTTAATGTCTGGTGCTTAATTAAGGAGCAAGTGGTTGCTAGGCTTTATTTTGTCCATCTTGTTAACAGTAGGTTTGTCTTAAGATATATATTCTCTTGGAATTGTACAGGTAATAGAGCTAATAAGGTCATTTCAAAAGTTACCAACATTCCAGGTCTTAGGAGAATGAGTAATGTTCCAGGTTATTTTAAATTCTTATTAATGTAATTTTTTTCATCCAATTAAATCACACACACACACACACCTTTTTATTGTGTAAAATCTCACACATACACAAAGTAAATAGAATAACATAATCCCTCTACTCACTTTACCCAAGAAGTACCAAGAACATTCTGATATTGTCTATATCTACTTGCTCTTTACCCCTTCTTTTGCAGGTTTTTAGGTAATATTTATATACATTGACATGTACAAATCTAAGTTACACTTTTTTTTAAACAAATGAATATACTTGTGTAACACACTTCTTTCACAAATTAGGATATTTTCATTTCAGAAAGTTCTTTTGTATTCATTTCTAATCATTTCTCATCACTACTGTCTCACTTTTTTTCACTTTAGTTTTGCCTATTCATACATTTTATTTTGTTTGTTATTTATGGAGGAAAGTGGAATCTTTTTACTCATGGATAATTCTATTCAACGGAAGTGTCTGTTTCAGAATGTTGTATTACTGTGCTACATGCTGTGGGCGATACATATATATGCACACATATGTATGCACACATATATAAAGCATACATTTAAAATATATAAGACATCTTTTCTCAAGGAGCTTATGTTCTTGCTAGGCAGAAGAAAAACATAAAGTATTAAATGTGTAAGATGACAACAGCATGAAGTGTGCAGGCAGATGTGGCCTAGGAATTCTGAGACAGGCCAGATTAATGTCTTTGGGAAGAGTTAGGGAAAGCTTTGTTGAAGATGTGAGCTAAATGTAGAAAGAGAGTCAGACTAGAAGGGAGTTGGAATGGATATTGAGATAAATTGAGTGTTGTAGCAACCTTTATTAGATTTTCCTTGCATTTATGATTGGTACAGACTTTTGGTATCCTTGTAATCTGTCTTCTGCTGTTGCCAGAGATATATTTAAGAAACACAAGTATGATCATAGCATTCCTTCATTAAGATCATTGAAACACTCCAAAATACTTAGCTGTGTTCATGATTTGGCCTTTGCCTGCTTTTTGTACTTACCTGACCATGTGTAATTAACTTGTAGTCTCCAAGTATAACAGATTTGGCCCGGCCCAGCCTTTGCAGTCTGATTGTAATCACTGTCATTCCTACCACTTCTCCCCATGTTCTGAGAGTTATTTTTCTTCAAGACTCATCTCAGTTAACACTTTCTCTTAGATGTTTTCTGTCTTTCCTATCTCTAGACTGATGAAGATGTCCTCTGCTTTCCTGACACTATAAGCATTCCTCTATTCTGGCAGTTACCACTTTGTATTGTATTGGTTTCTTTTCTTGGCTTCTGCCTACATCACACCCTGAGTTTTTTGAGGGCATGGACTAAGTCATCATTAGTTAGTTTGTTAATTAATTTTGAGGCTGGAGATCTAATCTGGGGTCTTGTGCATGCTAGGCAAGTGCTCTACCATTGAGCTATATCCCTAGCCTCTGAGTCATCTTTAAATCCCTAGTTTGGGTATGTTACAGAATAGACACTTAGTAAATGTTACAGAGTGAATAAATGGTGTGGAGTAGTTGAAAGAATTTCTAAATGGCAATTAGCAGGCATTGGAAATGTGGGGCTAGTACAAACATGAATAGAACTCTTACCATCATAGCAGTGATGGTTGTGTACTTGAGAGTCTATAACTGACTCAAGTAGAGAGAAATCAGTAGTTCAGTTTTAGAAGGCAGGTAAAAGGGTCAGTCTAATTGCCACAGTATTTTGTTAGCCTAAAGAAACAGAACAGAACAAAGTAGTTTCTTTGCCCTCCGTCCCATCAGTTCTAGTGAAATAAAGTTCAGATTTCTCGTCCTGGATTTCAGAGCCTTTCTTAATATGGTCTCATCTTACCTGGCTAATCTTATGTAGTATTGCTTGCCAGTAGGTATTCTCTATTTCAAATAGGCCAGTTTCTTCACTGTTTCTGCACTGCCAGTTTCTTTAAACAGTCTACCATCATTCCTGGCTTTGGATCTTTATCCATGCTATCAGGTAGACCTGAAATTTCTCTTTCAGTATTCAGTGTTCTCCAACTCTTACTATCCTTGGAGGTCTAGGGCAAGGTCACCCTTTCATAAAATATTTAGATGATCTAAATATTTTTTCATAAAATACTCTAGATGATCTAAATGATCTAAATGATGATCTAAATGATGATCAACCCCTTTTTAACCTTGAGAATCGAGCATAGGTTTGCTGAAGTACATCTTTATCCTTTTTAAAGACCCCTCTACAGATGGTGGGATACAGTTTCCTCCCTGAAATATATCTGAGGAGTTTCAGGATGCTGTATCTCTTAGTCACATCTTCTTTGCTTCTGCTCTATTTTAGATCCCACTTACCTCTTGTCTCCTTAGCTTGTCTTTTTGGAATCTGCCTTGATTTTTCTAAAGCATGAACCACAAAGCAGATCATTGTAGAATTCTATTTGAAAACTTGGGAGTACTGGCAGGGATCATACCCTAGCATAGAGAATATCTTAATTTTTTTTACTTAAGAATTTCTTGCTTGCTCGCACTGTTGGAAGTTTCTTGGCTTTTTTTTTTTTCCTGAGTGTCAACCTTGTGGCGTGTTCCCAATCTTTTTCTTTACCATTTGGATGTCCTCATATCTCTAGCTTCTACTCCTTGTACTTCTTTCCCACTAACCCTACTGACTTTCCTGCGAACTTCAAATTCATCTTTCTTTACCTAGATCTGTTCCTTTCAAATGAAGCTCTGTAAGGAGTTGGTTTCACTTTTCTTAGTTTCACGGGTCTACTTAGTGTTTTGCAAACAACAATCATGAGTCATGTGAGGGGTTGAAGCTACATGAGATCCTTAGTATAAACCATGAGTAGATGTTATGTGAGATGGTCCATTTGTACCTCTAGAATAAAAGGAGATGCTTAAGTAACTATACGTGAAAAAAGCATTAAAGGATTTGTCAGCAAAAGTAGCTGTGACTGATCCTGACTGAGGCAGTTCAGGCCCAGAGCAGTGTTCTGAGAATTATGTAGCTGTCTACACTCTGTAGGGGGGGACTGGGGACAGGTTCGTTAATTAATTACATTTCTCAATTTTTAGCACATTAGCATTCTTGGGCAGGCATGCTGTTTCAGGCCTTTTGTATTTGCTATTCCTTCTACCTGGAATGCTTTTTCTCCAGATGGTACATTGCTTACTTCTCCCCTTGTCTTTTATCAGACATATTTATGAAACCTGTTGCCATTCAAGGTAAAGTAGGATCCTCTCTACACATGTTCTGTCCACTTTCCTGGCTTTACTTTTCTCTTATCATTTTCACTTATTATTTTCAAATGGGCTACTTATTTTACATATGTATTGTCTGTCTGTGTTGGTAGGAGGTAACCTCCATGAGGGAAGGAATTTTTGTCTGTTTTGTTCATTGTTAATAGCCCTAATTGTTACAACTATGGCTGGCATACATAGGCACTCAGAAAATATTTGTGGAATGACTCTACCTCTGAGTTGCTCTTTTCTTAGGGCTATGGTTACTGTTGTTTTAAATAAATAACAAAATTTTCTTGATACATATGTAAGTGTTGTCTGTTTAAATATATTATGAGCTCTTTTCGGACCTGGACCCCTTATGGGTTTTATTTGCAAGTCTCAGAAACTTATAAAAATGGCTTCATTAATTATTTTTATAACTTTTTATTTTTGTTTGGTGGAGCTGGAGATTAAACCCAGGGCCTTGCATATGGTAGACAAATGCTCCACTGTTGGGCTGCCTCCCCAACCCTTTGCATTTTTGTTTTGTTTTGTTCTGTTTTGAGATCTGGCTAGGTAGCTCAGGCTGACCTTGAACTAGCTGTGTAGCTTAGTCTGGGTACATACTTGTGATCCTCAGTGCCTACCTCCCAAGTGCAAGGATTGCAGTTATTTGCTCAGTGACTATAACCTAGATTTGACCATTAACAGAATAGAAATATTAAAGACAATTTTAAAAAATTAAAAATTTATAATGCCATAACTATAATAAACATGTTTTATTTTTGCTTATTCTCTGTATGCATTTTTTACATTGTTAAAGCTACATTGTTTTGCTATTTTCATTGAAAGCATAAATGCTCTATATTTCTACATGACCTTTGTAACTGTAATTTTAAAGAATACATAAATATTCTACGTGGCTTTATTATACTTTACCCTTAAATTTTGGGTATCTAGATTGCCTCTGGAATTTTTATAAATAATACTGTGTATTTTTATAAGTGAACATTTCCATCTCTTCTGAATAATTTCCTTGGAAGAAATTTCCAGATATAGGGTTAATGAATGGAAACTTAGAATGCAAAATAATGTTGAAAGATTAGTTTGCTTGTGCTTTATATATTTGCAAGACTGAACTTTTTGTGCAGCAGCCTGATCTTGATTATGAAGGTAGCTTGATGTAGTGGTCTTTGGAGTCAGATATGTATTAAAGATCTTTAGTTAGCCAATTGCTAGATCTATGGCCTTGGTCAGTTCCCTCAATTTCTCTGTGCCTCAATAGCACAAAGATGATAGTATTCACTTAACTAAGCAGTTGTGTGAGAATTAAACAAGAAAATGTCTTAACTCAATGCTCAACAGATAGGCCATTTCTATGCTTGTTGAAGGAAAACTAAGAGGACAACAAAGTATCTCATGGATAGCTCCTCAAAGGTTATGGAGTCTTCCTAAAAATTGCTTCAGATGTGCCTGTGAAAATCTCCCAAAAGAGGCCTTTCTTAAGTTGATAGAATCATTTAATTTCAATTGGAAAATATTTAACTTAGTTTTAGGTGATATACTTTAAGCTCTCTGTATTTTTTCAGTTGCTGCTTCCTGAATATGATACTCTATTTCTCTGTCTGTCGAAGAGGTGGTCCAAAACTCAATTTGGTATTCAAAGTATAGTCTCACTGACACAGAATAGAACAGAATTATGACCTGCTTTGAGGATTGTAAGCTTTTTTAAAGCATATTACATTCATTTTTATGACAATCAATGATTCTTCACTAGCATTTTCCCCTTTCTTTCTCCTCCTTAATTTGTTGTTTAATTTTTTTTTTTTCCTTTTAAACCTGGGTGCTGGTCACTGCTGCTCTTTATACTTATCTTTGGACATGTCACTTTCTTCTCTAAAACTTTTTTGATCCTGTGTATTTAGTATTTCTTCTGTATATTTTCCCAATAAATTTTAAAAAATTGAACAGGATCAAATATAGAACAGTGTATTTATACCACTATAAGCTCTCTGTTAATTGACACCCTTGAAGTATCATATTGGCTCTAATCTTTAACTTACTAGCACATTCTGCTAGTAGACCTGGCATTATCTATAACCTGATCTGAACTGGGACCCACCCCCCGCCCCGTAACACCAAAATTAACTAACTAACTAATTGGCTAATTAATTTAAAAAAAATAAAATTTTACTTAATTTGGTTTATATAACTTCAAAGAAAATACAGAAAATTCATATTTCCTCACAAATGCAAGTTTATATTGTGTACAACAAATGAGAAGGTGATGATACTCATTTGTGAGGAAATATGAATCTTCTGTATTTTCTTTGAAGTTATATAAACCAAATTAAATAAAATTTTATTTTTAAAAAATTAATTAGCCAATTAGTTAGTTAATTAATTTTGGTGTTACTGGGCAGGGGGTGGGACCCAGGATCTCATATATGCTTTGCAAGCACTCTACCACTGAGGCCCCCATCCCCATTTTTCACTCTTTTATCTGGAGACAAGGTCTTACTAAGTTACAAAAGCTCCCTCTGGCCTTGAACTTGTGATCCCCCTGCCTTCACCTCTAGAGTTGCTGGGATTACAGGCTTATGGCATGGCACCCTGCTAAATAAAATGTATTTAAGCTGGTATTTCTATGTTATTTCTTTTGGGAAGATTTTTATGGAATGTTGGGAGTTGTTAGAAAAAATCATACATCACACCTTTGCTTAAGAACAATCATAACATTCTTTTTATGAGTGGAGTCACTTTTGTTGTAGGCATCTCACTCAAGAATACAGCCATCTATAAGCATAAGGACAAAACACTTTGGCCTACTAATGGTTGTGTTCTTCAGTGGGAACTATTACACACTTCAGCATTTTTTTGAGGCCCTGTTAGGAGCGACTGAATATACTAAAAGGTACTTTTTAAAAATATGCATTTCTTACCCTTTTGCTGTGTTAGCAGACCTCAGTGAATGCAATTGAATAAAGTATAAAATTGGAAATAAATGTCATCAAAGCATAATCAGCTAGTTGATATCTGTAAATAGATGTAGCAATCTCACCACTCTATTGGTAACATAATATATGTTAAAGTGGATTGTATGATTTGCTCTGCATAAATTATTTTAATTTAATATTTCATATCTACTGACATTAAAAATAAATGCACTATGTGGACATGGTATCTCTTAAGGAAGAAGACAATGATTCTTCATTTTAATTTAGTGAATAGCATTAGCTTAAAAAGTTATTTTAAATTACTCTTAATGCTTCATTTAAAAAATATTTATACATGATAAAAATTTAATATACATCATAGGAAATTTGAATACTAAAAAAAGGGAGAAAACACCTATTATCACTGTTATTAACATATTTCATTGATTCTAAGATCTACTTTTTTCACACGTTAGTGTTTTTTCTTTGCTTTCTTTCTGTTTTCTTTTTCTTTTTTTCTTTCTTTTTTTTTTTCCCCTGTATTTGGGAGTTGAACCCAGAGCTTTGCACATGCTTTGCAAGTGCTCAACAACTGCACTGCAGCCTCTAGCCATTTTTAATTTTTTAATTTTGAGACAGGGTCTTGCTAATTTATGCGGGCTGCCTCTGGCCTTGAACTTGTGATTCTCCTGCCTCAGCTTCTTAAGTCCCTGGGATTAGAGGCTTGTGCTACCATGCCAGGTTTTAGCATCCTGTTTCATATTTTACCTTCTCTGAAATTAGGATACAATTTACAATTGGTGCATCTTATTTTTGATTAAAACAGCATTAGCATATTGTTGTTTCCTTTTTTATTTGTATTTTTATTTTGTTTACAAAAATAGTGCACATCAGCTTGTTTGATACTCAAACTTCTGACTTCACATTTGGTGTTCTTGTTATTCTTAAGTATATGTTGGAGATGAGTTTAAGACAAAAGCAAGAAAAGAAGAAATTAAGATAGAATCAGATATTTTTCTCATTCCAGAACAGGACAGAAGGAAGTAGGTTATAGAACCAATTTCATGCTAATTTTGGACATTAGGGAAGATTAAAAATTAGGCAAGGTTTTTCCCGTTAAGAATTTCACAGACTCAAGTACATATAGAAAAATATTACCAAGTAAATGATAGAGAAGACTTAGTTGGGGAGGGCGCGTGGGGGGGGGGAAGCATACAAGAGGGTAAGGGGGCACCTATATGAATAATGTACATCAAAATGCATATATATGTAAATGTCACAATGAAAAGCATGTCAGAATGAATCATGTTAAGGTGTACATTAAAAATGTCCAAAAAAAAAAAAAAAGAAAGAAAAAAAAATCTTACTCATTACTAAAAACAAAACAAAACAAAAAACCTCAGAGACTAGTGAATCTTCTGTTTTAACATTTCAGCACCACTTTTCCACTTAAATCCTCAGGACTCGCACAAAAAAAATCCCCTAGTAGTACTTTATTTAAAATATTGTTCTGTTTATCAATGAGTATGGTTACATTGCATCAACAAATTGGATTTAAGGTGTTTTCAGTTGTAATAGTCATTTGACTTTTTTCCAGCAATAATGCCCAAGATAACATTGTTTAGTGTAGAGGTCAGGATGGGGGAAGCACAGTGTTGTTGTTGTTGTTGTTGTTGTTAGGTGCTGTCGAGTCGGTATCCTACTCATAGCGACCCTCATAGGGTTTTCAATGGCTGACTGTTTGGGGATTGCCTTGGGAGTGGGTTGCCAGGCCCTTCTCCCATTTTTGTGGCGCTGGGAATTGAACTCGGGACTTCAGCGACTGCAGCGCAGCGCTCTACCAACTGAGCCAAATCCCAGCCCCAAAAGCATAGTGTAGGACATAATAAATCTTAGGATCTCATTTTTTATTTAAGTATCAGAAAGTTTCCAGTTTAACCGTTGATAGATGAATACATTTCAGTATGTATTTTATCACTGGTTCAACAAAGTAGCTATTCCTTCTCCCTGCCTTAGAAGAAAGGGTATAAATGTGGGAAGAAATACAACATTTATCCAGTACATTCTGTTAAGTGTTTTTTGTATGTCAGTGGACTAGGCTTGAGATAACAAATTTAAGGAACATAATATCTAATCCCAGTCTTGTGGAACTACAAACAATAAAGAATTTGTACAATCTCAGTATGACTGGACCTGTGGTAGTGGTGTTAGTTGCTGCCTAGTAGGGTGTGACAGTTTTATGGGAGGGAGCATGGAGTTAGGAATATTTAATTCTTCTGGTTGTTATCTAGGGAGATTTTCACATTTGAGCCTGATCTTAACATATGTGTAATGTTTTGCTAAGAGGTCAGAGGCATTCCAAGTAGGGAAAACAGCTTGAGGGAAGACACAGAGTTAGTGGAGTTATGACTTAAGAAGATGGATCTGCAGGGATATGAAACTGGAGATATTACTATAAACTATATTGAACACTCATATCAAGCATTATATATATTTACATTTATTCCTCACAACAGTAATTTGAGATAGTTTTATTATCTTCATTTTTCAGATGAGGAATCAGAAAGGTAAAAATGGTTTTTCTTATGAGAGTATATAAGATTAAATTAGCCATATGAATGGTAAAAGAGAGTATAGCTTTTTAATCAAGTTTTTAAAAATGAACTTTGATTTAGAAGAACAAAGCCAGGCATGGAAGCACATGCCTGTAATCCCAGTGACTCAGGAGGCTGAGGCAGAAAGATCTAGAGTTCGAGGCCAGAGGCAGCCTACACAATTTAGCAAGACTGTCTCAAAAAATAAAAATGGGGGCATAGCTGTAGCTCAGTGGTAGATGGTTTCACTAACATGTGAGAGGCCTTGAGTTCACCTCCCCATTAGTGCAAAACAACAACAACAGAGAGTCAACAATCATTCATAGGTTAAAAAAACAAAAAGATTTAATATTAAATACAAAGTGAAGTTGTTAAAATTTTATTATATTACTGAAATATAATGGTGAAATACTTTTAACACTTAAAAGAAAAATCATTTATATTATTGATTATGCCACAGATACAGAAACTACATAAAACACATATAACTTAATGACTCTTTTTAAAAACAAAACATCTTTGTAACCAACATCCAGGCGAAGAAGTGGATCTTTGCCAACCACTCCTGAAGCCTCCACAAGCCCCTTCTCAGTCACAGTTCCTTTACTCTCATGTAAAAGTAACCTCTCTTCTGACTTCTATACTAATCTCATCTTTGCATTTCTTTATAATTTTATTGCCCAAATGTGCATTGTTGCATAATATAATTTAGTTGTGATTGTTGTTTTTTGTTTAAGTTTCTTTTCTTTTCTTTTCTTTCTTTCTTTTTTTTTGTTTTTTTCCCAGTGCTGGGGTTTGCAAGTGCTGTACCACTGAGCTGCACCTTCAGCCCATTTTTTTACTTTTGGAGACAGGGTCTCACTAAATTATGTAGATTGCCTCTGGTCTCGAACTTTCGATTCTCCTGCCTCCATGTCCCTGTCATCTTTCTCTTTCTTATGGTTTATTTGTTGAAGCAGCCAGTATTTTGACCTATATAGATTCTGGGTTATGCTGAGTGCATAATTTTTTTTCATCCTCTGTATTTCCTGTCAATTGATAGTTGCGTCTAAAAGCTTGATCAGGTTTAACTTTTCTTTGTTTTTTTTTTTTTAAATAAAAATACTTCTTAGGTATTGGTGTATATTAATATTGTTTCAAGAAGTAGATGTCTCTTGGTCTCTTTTTGTGATTTTAATGCCATTGATGCTTTATATCCAGATAACCAATTATTTGGGCTTGCAACATGGTGATATTTGAATTCTGTTATTTCTTCAGGTTTCTTCAAATTTAAGGTGAAATGCTACCACAAAAAATAACTTATTTTTCTATTATCTGCTTACCCAATGGTACAGTTCAATTTGGAAAGGCAGGAGAAATGGTGGCTTCTTTATTAACCAATTTCAAAATAATATATTAGTTTACTGTTGTCTGAAAGTGACCAAGGAATTCATCTTGTCATTATGAACCTATTGATTAATGATTTGCATTTCTGTTCATTATAGTTGTTATCCTTATTCATGCCCAATCATCCTTCTTGGATCAGTGGCTTCCTTTTGACATAAGCTTAGTAGTCTTTGGTAGCTTCCTTGTTGTCAGTAGTAATATATTCTGGGCCCCTCTTCAATATTTTCTGACCAGACCTAGGATCAGCAATATTTTTCCAAGAAAAGGCTGGTTCTTTTTTGTGTGAAATAGTATTTCAAGATCACAAGTAAGATGCCTTTTGCTGCTGGTGGGTTGACCATTATTTCTAGGCTTTTCTTATATACAGAGATCTAGGATATGGATAGTAATACTTCTAATCCATATTCAAAATTTTAAGATTTTAAATTACCATAATTAGTCTACATCTAATCTTTTTTGCACACTAGTAAACTGATGAAATATAAGGGATGGTCAAATTAGAATAGCATAGAAATACTGTTGCTTTATCCTACTTCACACTCAATGCTCTCCAAATAGTAATACAAATACTTATACCACCAATATGATTTCTGAAAACAGTTAACATTTTTTACAGGTTCTTCCTACTCTTCCTTCATTATTTTATGGTCGTATTTATCTATGTTGTCAAAGTGTACAGCTATTATGTATTCCCATTTAGTCTTAGTTCTACAAGTAAATGCATATTTAATGTGTTCTACTTTTCCTTTTCTCACTTGCTTTACAGTCATTCTCTTTTTCCAAAGCTTGTTTTCTAGTAAATTCTTCAGGAAGGGCACATGGACAGTATTCCCTGAAATCTTTCATGTTGTAAACAGTTACGGCCTTTATACTTGCAAATTTAGATGGATATAAAATCTTTGATTTGTGTTTTCTCTTGAATATCTTAAATACATTACTACCTTTTTTCTTACATGTAAGTGTTACTGACAGTCTGGTGATAATTTTACTTACTTTTTCCATTCAAATGACTTGGTCTTTAGGGGTAATCAGGATTTCCCCCCCATATTAATGTATGTTAATTTATTTTAATAACAAAGTATTTTATGTTCTAGTTTGATTTTCTCGGGTATGTGGTATTCTTCTCCTCTTGAACCATATGAACCATATTTTTGTAGATAAAAGTGTCCGAGTATTGATATTTTCATGTCATTCAATCTTACAATTTCAAATCTTTTTTTTTTTTTCAGGAGAATTTTTTGAATTATAGTTTTTAGTATTTTTTTCTGTTTCCTGGTTTTGGTTTTGTTATTTGGGGGGAACTTCTATAAATAAATTGACCTTCTTTTTTATCATTAATATTTTAGCACTTTTTTCAAATCTGTTTCCTATTCCCTTATATAAATTATATGTTATTAAGTGCCATCGAATTGGACCTGACTTAGTGACCCTATGTACAACAGATGAAACACCACCTGACATTGTGCCATGCCCGACAATATGTCAGTGCTTCTCTGCTATTCATAGGGTTTTCGATGGTTGATTTTTTTCAGGAGTGAGCTACCAGGTCCTTCTCCCAAGCCTGCAGCACCTGGTATTCCCAGGGAGTCTCCCATGCAAGTACGAACCAGGCCTAACCCTACTTAAGTTGTGAGATCTGACAAGATAGGATACCAGGCTGGTATGGCTGCTGGCATAAATTGTATATTTGTGTATAATTTGTATATTAACGTTGCAGTTTGGTCTATTGCATTTATTTGCTCTTGTACTCAAATAACATGTTTATGTTGTTGTTGTTGTTGTTAGGTGCCGTCGAGTCGAGTCCAACTCATAGCGACCCTATGTACAGCAGATCGAAACACTTGCCGATTCTGTGCCAGGAAAACCATCTTATTTATGTTTAAGCCCATTGTTGCAGACACTGTGTTAATCCATCTGGTGGAGGGTTTTCCTCTTTTCCGTTGACCTGCGACTCTTCCAAACATGATGTCCTCCTCCAGGGATTGTTCTCTCCTGACTACATGTCCGAAATATGTAAGACGCAATTTGGCCATTTTTGCTTCCAAGGAGCACTCTGGTTGTACCTCTTCTAGGACAGATCTGTTGGTTCTTTTGGCAGTCCATGGTATATTCAATAGACGTCTCCAGCACCACAATTCAAAAGCATCAATTCTTTTTTTGTCTCTCTTGTTCAATGTCCAGCTTTCACAACCATATGATGCCACTGAAAATACCATGGCATGA
>VMDO01024612.1:0-29466 GCA_007922755.1 Pedetes capensis | reverse complement strand
CCGAAGTGTTATCCATAATTTGTTATGATCCACACAATCAAATGCTTTTGCGTAGTCATAAAACATAGATAGACATCTTTTTTATATTCTCTGCTTTCAGCTAATATCCACCTGACATCAGCAATGATGTCCGTGGTTCCCCGCTCTCTTCTGAATCCCACTTGATTTTCCAGTAATTCCCTGTCTATATACTGCTGCAGTCACTTCTGAATGATCTTTATTAGAATTGTCTTGGTGTGTGATATTTATGATATTGTCTGATAGTTTGCACATTAAGTTGGATCCCCTTTTTTGGGAATAGGCACAAAAATGGATCTCTTCCAGTCAGTTGGCCAAGTAGCTGTTTTCCAACCTGTTGGCACAAACATGTTAACACCTCCAGTGCTGCATCTGTTGAAACATCTCTATTGGTGTCCCATCAATTCCTGGAGCCTTGTGTTTCTCCAGTTCTTTCAAGGCAGCTTCCACTTCATCCTTCAACACCGTTGGTTCCTCTTCATATGCAACCTCTTGGAATGGTTGGTCATCTACCAATTCTTTCTTGTATAAAGACTCTGTGTATTCTTCCCATCTTCTTTTGATGTTTCCTGCGTCATTTAATATTTTCCCTATAGAATCTTTCACTACTGCCACTCGAGGCTTGAATTTTTTCTTCATTTCTTTAAGCTTGAGAAACACAGAGTGCATTCTTCCCTTTTGATTTTCTGCCTCCAGCTCCTTGCACATGTCATTATAATATTTGTTTTTGTCTTCTCGAGCTGCCTTCTGAAATCTTCTGTTTAGTTCCTTAACTTCATCCTGTCTTCCTTTTGCTTTAGCTACTCGATGTTCAAGGGCATGGTCCAATGTCTCTTTTGACATGTAATTTGGTGTTTTCTTTTTTTCTTGTCTTTTTAAGAACTTTTTGCTTCCTTCTTGAATGATATCTTTTATGTCATGCCACAACTCTTCTGGTCTCCTGTCATTTGTGTCTAATGTATTAAACCTATTTTTGAGGTGGTCTCTGAACTCAGGTGGGATATACTCAAGGTCATGCTGTGGCTCTCGTATATTTGTTCTAATTCTCTTCAGCTTCAGTTTCAACTTGCATATGAGAAGTTGATGGTCTGATCCACAGTCAGCACCTGGTCTTGTTTGGACATTTTGCACAGAGATTTTCCATCGTCTCTTTCCACATGTGTAGTCAATTTGATTCCTGTATGTTCCATCTGGTGAAGTCCATGTGTATAGTCTCCGTTTATGATGTTGAAAAAATGTATTTGCAATGAAAAGGTCATTGGTCTGACAAAATTCTGTCATGCAATCTCCAGCTTCATTTCTGTCACCCATACCATATTTTCCATCTTCTGGGCCTTCTTCTTTGTTTCCTACCTTTACATTCCAGTCACCAGTGATTATCAGTATGTCTTGATTGCATGTTTGATGTATTTCAGATTGCAGAAGCTGATAGAAGTCTTCCCTTTCTTCATTTGTGGCCTTAGTGGTGGGTGCATAAGTTTGAATAGTAGTCATATTAACTGGCCTTCCTTGTAGGCGTATGGATATTATTCTATCACTGACAACATTGTATTTCATGACAGATCTTGAAATGTCTTTTTTGATGATGAATGCAACCTCATTTCTCTTTAGTTTTTCATTCCCAGCATAGTAGACCATATGATTTTCTATAGCCAACATTATATTGAATGGAGAAAAATTGAAACCATATCCTCTAAGATCTGGATTAAAATAAGAGTGACCACTCTCTCCTATTCTGTTTAACATTGTGACTGATGTCCTTGCCAGTGCAATCAGACTAGAGAAAGAAATCAAGGGGATACACATAGGCAACGAAGAGGTCAAATTATCCTTATTTGCAGATGACATGATACTTTACCTAAAGGACCCCAAAACCTCATCTAGAAAACTTTTAGAATTAAATAAATCTTTTAGCAAAGCGGCAGGGTACAAAATTAACACACGAAAATCAATATGCTTCCTTTACACCAACTGTAAGCAGGAAGAGAAGGAAATTACAGCTATAATTCCTCTCATGATAGGCCAACAGTAAATTAAATACCTTGGAATCAATCTAACCAAAGCCCCTATATATCTGTACAAGGGAAATTTCAAAACACTAAAGAGAGAATTTGCAGAGGATACTAAAAATTGGAAGGACCTTCTTGGCTCCTTGATTTGGAGATCAATATTTTAAAAATGGGTATCCTACCAAAAAAAGCCTGCAGCTGTAGCCCTGTGGCATCCGATCCCGTCAGATCAGCAAAGCTAAGGAGGGTCAGGCCTGGTTAGTACCTGGATGGGAGACCGCCTGGGAACACCAGAAGCTGTAGGCTTGGGAGAAGGACCTGGCAACCCCCTGCCAAAAATCAATGCCATTGAAAACCCTATGCACAGGAGAGAAGTACTGACAATAGTGTTTCCCCTGTTGTACAGAGGGTCGCTATGAATCGGATACCGACTTGACGGCACCTAATAACAACAACAACAATCCTACCAAAAGCAATCTATAGATTTAATGCAGCCCCCATTCAAATTCCAATGACAGACTTTAGAGAAATAGAAAAAATGATTGAAAAAGTCATATGGAAACACAAAAGACCACATATAGCAAAACCACTCTTAAGCTGCAAACCTAATGCAGGTGGGATCATAATCTCTGACTTTAGTCTATATTACAGGTCTGTAGTAGCAAAAACAGCTTGGTACTGGTACAAAAATAGGCGTGAAAAATAGTGGAACAGAATAGAAGTTCCAGAGACCATCTAAGCAACTGTAGCCACCTGATTCTCAACAAAAGAACACAGAAATTAAATTGGAGAAAGGATAGCCTTTTAAATAAATGGTGCTGAGAAATATGGATATCTGCTTGCAAAAAAATGAAAACTGACATGCATTTCTCAATATGCACCAGAGTTAATTCAAAATGAAGAAAAAACTGCAACATAAAACTGGAAACTTCAAAATTGATAGAAGAAAGAACAGGCAATACACTCCAACATATAGGCATAAGAAAGCATTTCCTTAATAAGAATCCAATTGTTCAAGAAATTGCAACAAGAATAGATAAATGGGATTACATGAAATTAAAATACTTCTGTACAGCAAAGGAAACAATAAACAGAATCAAGGAAATCCCCACTGAATTGAAAAAAATCTTCACATCCAATATATCAGACAGAGGACTAATTTCCAAAATTTATAAAGATCCCAAGAAAGCAATGCCCAAGAAAACATATAACCCAATACACAAATAGGCAAAGGGACTGCACAGACAGTTCTCAAATGAAGAGGCTCATAAATCCCTGAAACACATGGAAAAAATGCTCAATATCCCTAGCCATTAGGGAAATGTAAATCAAAACTACTCTGAGTTTACACCTTAATCCAATAAGAATGGTCAAGATCTACAGACAAATAACAACAAATGCTGAAGAAGCTTGGAGAAAAGGAAACCCTCTTAACACTGCTGGTGGAGTTGTAAATTGGTTCAACCACTTTGGAAATCAGTATGGAGGTACCTTACAAAACTAAAAATAGATCTATGATATGACACAGCTATTCCACTATTGGGAATATACCAAAAGGGAGATGAAGCACAATACCACAGAGACACCTGCATCTCCATGTTCAATACAGCACTTTTCACACTAGCAAAGATATGGAATTAACCAAAGTCCCCATCAACA
The DNA here is from genome assembly GCA_007922755.1 of Pedetes capensis. Taxonomy (NCBI): domain Eukaryota; kingdom Metazoa; phylum Chordata; class Mammalia; order Rodentia; family Pedetidae; genus Pedetes; species Pedetes capensis. The sequence goes on along the minus strand of VMDO01024612.1, from coordinate 25,780 downwards.
AAAGAATGGATAGAAAAATTCTGGTACATATACATAAAGGAATACTACTCAGCAATCAAAAAAGGAAATAATGTCATTTATAGTGAAATGGATGGAATTGGATAAAATTATCTTAAGTGAACCAACACAAGCCCAAAAAGAGAACTAGCACATGTTCTCACTCATACATGGGAGCTGAATCAAACTTAAAAGACATAAAAAATACTATACATAAATTGGAATATAATAAAATGCTTAAACTTAGCAGAAAAGGGACAATTTAAGAATCAGAAAGAAAGATGGAGGGATCTAGCAAAAGGAACTGATAATGGGAGAAGACAGGAATAGGAGGAGGGCCAATGAGGAGCAAGGAATGAGAGAGAGGTTGACTTCAAAGTAAACAGCCCAACTTTAGTAGTTCAGGAAATAATTACAATAATACCAAAAATACCAAAGGATGGCAATAATGAAAACAGACTAGATTACTCATGTAATACTGCTGACAGTGTAAAAAGGATAGATCACCACAGAAAAAGGTTTGGACTTAAATCAAAATCAGGATGCACGATTATAGATAAATATTCACATAAAAAGACAAGCAAATAGAAAAAAGAACATGGGTAGGGGGGTTGGGAAGTGGGGGAGGAAGGGCACAAAAGGGTAAGGGGGAAATTATATGTATAGTGTAAAATGAAACACATATATGGAAATGTCACAATGAAATACATGTCAGAATGAACCACACTAAGTTGTACATTTAAAATTTCCAATAAAAATTTGATAGGCAGGTAGTAAGAACCCAACAGTTTTGGCAAAGGAAGCTGGTAGAATTAGTGATCAACTATGTCAAAGGTCATGTGAAATCGAGCAATATAATAGAAATACAACAGTAAAACCAACATAGAAGCAGCTACATTTCCTTCTTCCTTCTTCCTGAACATCCAGCCCTACAGTGTGTTAAAATATGTTTGCCATAGACAAAGTCCAAATTGTTTTGTCTACTGTACCGAACTCTGCCCCCACACGTCTGCAGTTTGCTGCGCTGTGGGAGCTTGTGTGTTGCAATGAGGCTAAGAGATCTGCCACTGTAACCTTGGACATGAGCAAGGACACCCATGGTGGACAGGTTTTCAGCTGAGCTTCCAGATTAAGACAGACTAGGGAGTAGGACCTGGTGACCCACATCCGAAACAACTAGCCATTGAAAACCCTATGGATAGCAAAGAGACACTGTCAGATATAGTGCAGGAAAATGAGGCCCCCAGGATGGAAGGCACTCAAAAGACTACTGGGGAAGTGTTACCTCCTCCAAGTAGCGTCTACTGTGATGACGGAAATGCAGTAAAACCCCAGGGTGCTCAACTTGCTGCTGTGGCATGACTCAAAATGAGGAGAAAAAACTGTAAACATCCATTAATAATTGGAACATGGAATGTACATAGTACGAATCTAGGCAAATTAGAAATTGTTAAAAGAGAAATGGAGCGCATAAACATTGACATTCTAGGTATCAGTGAGCTAAATTAGACCAGCATAGGCCATTTTGAGTCAGACAATCATATGGTTTACAATGCTGGGAATGATAAACTGAAGAGAAATGGGGTTGCATTCATCATCAAAAAAGATATTTCAAGATCTGTCGTGAAATACAATGATGTCAGTGATAGAATAATATCCATAAGCCTACAAGGAAGGCCAGTTAATATGACTACTATTCAAATTTATGCACCCACCACTAAGGCCACAAATGAAGAAAGGGAAGATTTTATCAGCTTCTGCAATCTGAAATAGATCAAACATGCAATCAAGACATACTGATAATCACTGGTGACTGGAATGCCAAGGATGGAAACAAAGAAGAAGGCTCAGTAGTTGGAAAATATTGTCTTGGTGACAGAAGTGATGCTAGAGATGGCATGATAGAATTATGTCAGACCAATGACCTTTCATTCCAAATACATTTTTTCAACATCGTAAATGAAGACTATACACATGGACTTCAACAGATGGAACATACAGAAATAAAATTGACTACATATGTGCAAAGAGACGATGGAAAAGCTCTGTACAAAAGGTCCAAACATGACCAGGTACTGACTGTGGATCAGACCATCAACTTCTCATATGCAAGTTCAAACTGAAGCTGAAGAAAACTAGAACAAGTATATGACAGCCACGGTATGACCTTGAGTATATCCCACCTGAGTTCAGAGACCACCTCAAAATAGGTTTAATGCATTAGACACAAATGACAGGAGACCAGAAGAGTTGTGGCATGACATAAAAGATATCATTCAAGAAGGAAGCAAAAAGTTCTTAAAAAGACAAGAAAAAAAGAAAAGACCAAATTACATGTCAAAAGAGGCATTGGACCTTGCCCTCAAACACTGAGCAGCTAAAGCAAAAGGAAGACAGGATGAAGTTAGGGAACTAAACAGAAGATTTCAGAAGGCAGCTCAAGAAGACAAAAACAAATATTATAATGACATGTGCAAGGAGCTGGAGGTAGAAAACCGAAAGGGAAGAACACTCTCTGTGTTTCTCAAGCTTAAGGGAGTGAAGAAAAAATTCAAGCCTCAAGTGGCAGTAGTGAAAGATTCTATAGGGAAAATATTAAATGATGCAGGAAACATCAAAAGAAGATGGGAAGAATACACAGAGTCATTATACAAGAAAGAATTGGTAGATGACCAACCATTCCAAGAGGTTGCATATGAAGAGGAACCAATGGTGTTGAAAGATGAAGTGGAAGCTGCCTTGAAAGAACTGGAGAAACACAAGGCTCCAGGAATTGATGGGATACCAATAGAGATGTTTCAACAAATAGATGCAGCACTGGATGTCTTAACATGTTTATGCCAACAGGTTTGGAAAATAGCTACTTGGCCAACTGACTGGAAGAGATCCATATTTGTGCCTATTCCCAAAAAAGGGATCCAACTGAATGTGCAAACTATTGGACAATATCATTAATATCACACACCAGCAAAATTCTACTAAAGATCATTCAGAAGTGACTGCAGCAGTATATAGACAGGGTATTACTGGATAATCAACTGGGATTCAGAAGAGGGCAGGGAACCAGAGACATCATTGCTGATGTCAGGTGGATATTAGCTGAAGGCAGAGAATATCAAAAAGATGTCTATGTTTTATTGACTATGCCAAAGCATTTGATTGTGTGGATGATAACAAATTACAGATAACACTTTGGAAAATGTGAATACCAGAACACCTAATTGTGCTCATGAGAAACCTATACATGAACCAGGAGGCAGTTGTTCGAATAGAACATGGAAACACTAAGTGGTTTAAAGTTGAGAAAGGTGTGCATCAGGGCTGTATACTTTCACCCTATCTCTTCAATTTATACACTAGGCAAATAATCTGAGAAGCTGCACTTTATGAGGAAGAACACGGCATCAAGATTGTAGGAAGACTCATTAACAACCTGCATTATGCAGATGATACAACTCTGCTTGTTGAAAGTGAAGAGGATTTAAAACATTTACTGATGAAGATCAAAGATCATAGCCTTCAATATGGGTTATGACTAAACATCAACAAAACAAAAATCCTTAGGACTGGGTCAGCATGCAACTTCACAATTAATGGAGAAAAGATTGAGGTTGTCCAAGATTTTGCTTTGCTTGGCTCTATAATCAACACCTGTGGAAGCAGTAGTCAAGATATCAAAAGATGCATAGCTTTAAGAAAAGCTGTGGCCAAATTTCTATCTCTTTAGAGTATTGAACAGTAAAGATGTCACATTGAAAATGAAGGTGCATCTGACTCATGCCATGGTATTTTCAGTGGCATGACATGTTTGTGAAAGCTGGACATTGAACAAGGGAGACAGGAGGAGAATTGATGCTTTTGAATTGTGATGCTGGAGACATCTATTGAATATACCATGGACTGCCAAGAGAACCAACAAATCTGTCCTAGAAGAAGTGCAACCAGAGTGCTCCTTGGAAGCAAGAATGGCCAAACTGCGTCTTACACATTTCGCACATGTAGTGAGGAGAGATCAATCCCTGGAAAGGACATCATGTTTGGGAGCATGGCAGGTGAATGCAAAAGAGGAAAACCCTCTACTAGGTCTATTGACACAGTGTCTGCAACAATGGGTGTAAACATAAATAAGATCATTTGCCTGGCACAGAATCGGCAATTGTTTCGATCTCCTGTACATAGGGTCCCTATGAGTCGGACTCGACTCGACAGCACCTAACAACAGCAATAACCAATCTCTGATTCTTCTTTCCTCTGTGAATTTCTCCAACTTTTCTTGTCCTTATACTCCATCTCATTTCCTTATACTCCAAACCCATTTATTTCTCCAAACTCATAAATGCTACTTACAATCCTACACCTCTTTCCTCTACCCTACCCAATTGGCTTGCGTTTCTCTACCTTAACCACTTGGAAAATATTTCTAGATTTTGAAGACTTAGAGATTAAAGGTCACCTCTCCCACAAATCCCTTCCTAAACCTACAACCAAGATTTGCCCATATTCTACTGTGTGGCACACTGTAACTGGTGTTTCATTGAGTTTTCCTCTCTGTTCTCCACATTCTTTTCTGTGACACAGATAAGACTACTAAGGACACATATTAATATCTACTTCCCAAACAACACAAAATAAGCCTATTATAACTTCTTGATAATATAACAGATGTCCAAAAGTGATAATTCTATGTAATTCTTCAGTTTTTCTTCATTGTGCTCCCTGCATCATCCTCCAGTGAGTTAAAAACTCTTGAAGGATGGCACCACAGTTGTTGGCTTTTGTTTTGTTTCTGTTTTGTCTGGTGTCCTTATTCTTTTGCACATAATATACAGATCTTTTCTCTCAGTGGACACACAGTCAAATCCTATACCTGGCATAATAAAAACCATTACACATTGCACTTCTTTCTCTGTTAGTCTTAAGAATATGCACTACAGAGTGTCTTTTGTGATCACGCTGCTTCAGATAACAGCCCCTGCAGGACACACACTGAACATTCAACATTGGTGATTTTGCTCATAACATAGTGTGCATGGGTATGCTAGATGAGATTAATTTGTTCCTGCATGTTATCCTTATTATGACAATGCTACATTTTAAAATGTGAAGTAAAGTAATTTATAATTAGAAAATTGTGCAAAGAGTGGTCAACAAAGGGCACAGATGCAACAAGGAATTATTACCTAACAAAATGCTCCTTGCTCAAATCATTGTTTTTGCCTAAAGATTCCAGACTTGACAAAAGTACATGTTAGTTTGTAAAACTTTTCCTAGTAGAACTACAAAGGTCAGGTACAGAAGGTCATCTTGAGGGTTATGCTTTATTGCTCTCTGGGATGTATATATTAAATGTCCCATAAATACTCATTTCCTGTTTTTTAACTCAGAATTTCCTTTTTTCATTTACATAATTAATTAAGGAGTTACATGAAATCCTTGATGAGTGCTTAGTTTGTATTTGGACGCTTATTTTTAGTCAGTTCTTGAAATTGTACTTGAAACTTTCTCCCTCTGGTTTATAATGGTCAGAGGGGCAAAGAGCAACAGGTTCATTTATCTATTCTCAGTCTACTGCTATGTATTGCAGCTCTTATGTGATTCATTAAAGGAATTTACAAGCTATATAGTCTAATTTTAACTGAATTAGTCTTTATAAAATAAAAATGTGACTTCAAAAAATACCTATAATAAGACTGTATATTGAATATAATATGAATAATCCAAGCCAAACTGATAATAAAAATGGGAAAAGCTGACCTAAGTCAGGTATGAATTTGTCACTTGAAATACAGAAGCAAAGAAATGCAGCTCTAATCTGATATAACAAGAGAGGAAAAACTGTGATTTACAATCATGAAAGATATTTATAATGTGACTACAAATAGTTTACCACCATTGTTAATAAGAACATTACCTAAAGAGATTTTATGTAAATTGCTCCTTGGCAAAGGGTATTTGTCATATGTGAAAATCATTAAAAAGAGCGCAAAATAAACTGAACTTAGATGTCATTTCCTGAAATGTTGTATCAAGTGTTAAGTCAATATATTCATAAGTATTTAAGCATAAACAATCACACACGTACTGAGAAATTACTGCATACATACTATGCATGTGTTATATAACTTGCATCTATTAATTTCATATGTGAAATGATCACATACTTATATATAAAATCAGTGTATATATACCCAATACACACTCACAATCAAAGGAAGATTTTTGAAATACTTCATTTCAACTTTGTTTGCTAATTTTAAAATTTACCTAGTGCATGTTTTATAAAGTTTATTGCAAGCTAGTGCAACAGGACATGCATATGCTATATAAGTAAATATATGCCTACTGGAACACTCCAAAGTTGTGTTGTTCTGTTTGTTTAGAGGGCTCTATTAAAAAGTTTAGATAACCAGTTCTCAGGGAGATTAGAGGCTATTATTGAAAGAGCAAATGGTTGCTGGGATTGAGACCCCATCATATGCTTCATGCCTTAGGTGCAGTTCTATAAAATTCAGAGGACAATGTCATGGTCCTCATATTGGAAGTACATACAGAGAAAATGGTAAAGGGAGATCACATTCCAAATGTCTTATTTCCACATCCACACACCTGACCATAGGGTCCACATACCTACAAGAGAGTAGGTGGTACTTGTCATTATTTATCATTTTCTTCCTGAAACTTGGCACTGATGCCCTGTGTTTCCTGGAGGGAAGAAAGGAAGGGAAGAAAGACATAAGGAAGGATGGATCCAAGCACATAAGCATGCCAAACACATTTTGTTTCATTTTCTATTTTAATTTTGGTCCTCCTTATCTTTATGATATTATTTCTTTCCATCACCTTGATATGTTTTTAAACATGAGAAAGAGGAAACTGTCTTTCTAGAACCCAATGTCATTTCATGCTTACAGGCCTCACTCCAATTTTTATACTGTTTTTCTGGTGAGTGTTTATCTATGTGTCTATTCCATTCTTCTTATCTTTCAAAACTTGGTTTCATTGTTCTTCATCAAATCTGTGTGGGGGAGCTGTTTTGGCATGCACAAGTATGTGAGAAATCTTTTCCTATGTAAGTCTGGAGAGGTATAGATGGTCAAGTGAATGAGATCAGCTAGAATAATCCTTAGACAATTGAAAGTTAAAGCTCAGGGCAGTGGAAGTAGCACAGTGTTAAAGTATTTGCTTAATATAGGCAAGACACTGTTTGATTCCCAGCAACACACATCGACATGCACACACACACACACACACAGAAAGTTAAAGTCCTCTGACTTAAAAACAACAACAATAATAATAAAACTTTCCTATATCAGAAGATAATGCAATGGGCTCTTTTCTCTCTTGAGAAGTCCAGGACCATGTCTTAGATGTGTTACTGTGATTCTTTTATCTATAAGCACTCATGCTTACTCTAAAGCCTGTACCTAATAAACTCATAACTTTGTTAAAGATAATGCAATGAAAAACAGTGAATGCATAAAATAGTCTGTTTGAATTGGAGCTCTCTGGTCTGTGAGAATGAATATCATTATCTAGAAATCAAAATCATTAAAATACAGTTAAGGACATTGGTAAGGAAATAGAAGGAATAATTGCAAATAGTATTCTAAATAAAACCATTGTCCCTCAAAATACAGCTGTTTAAAATAAATTATGAAACCTTGCTTGGTTCAAAGATCTCTATGCGCATTAAGCATAACAAGTCAAGAATACAAATTAGCATACATAACAATGTTTTCATAAATGAAGAAGTCAGGAAGGATTTCTTTTTTTCTTCCTGTAAAATTTAAACGACACAGCTCCCAAATCCAACATCAATTATATATGATGTTGTTGTTGTTGTGTGCCGTCGAGTCGGTATCCGACTCATAGTGACCCTCATAGGGTTTTCAATGGCTGAGTGCTTCGGGATTGCCTTGGGAGTGGATTGCCAGGCCCTTCTCCCATTTTTGTGGTGCTGGGAATTGAACTCGGGACCTCAGAGACTGCAGCGCAGCGCTCTACCCACTGAGCCAAATCCCAGCCGGTGTTCCCAGGTGGTCTCCCATCCAGGCACTAACCAGGCCTGACCCTGCTTAGCTTCCAAGATCTGACAGGATCAGATGCCACAGGGCTACGGCTGTAGGCTCAATTATATATAAATGATCTTATTTTAATCATCATTATTTTGGAGGTCTAACTGTGGATTAGAAATCCATTTTAGATAGAAAAGATCTGCAATTAATCAGAATAACTCAATAGCACTTTTTAAATAAAGACATTGAATGTATGTTTATTTCCTTCTAACAATGTAATTATGAGGGTGGAATCTAAAAATAGATCACTACTATAAATCTGCATAAAAATTGGTTTCAAATTTACTGCTGGTCATTGATGCTAATTAAAGGGAAGCTGGAAACTGTTCTATTCTATTCATCACTGCAGAACTAGTCATAGGATACATACACAAGCATGTTTGCAATTGCTTACTCACAAAGTTTTTAAGCTATCACACTCACACTACATTGGTGGGACTTTTCCCTCCAATATAGAATTATGAAGTCAAGAGCTCTGAGTGAGTCAATTTCATTATGTATCAAATTAATAGAGTAGCATGCAAAACCCCTTTGTGAATAACTGGTGAATTATTACACATACACACAGCACACAGGTCAATAAAGGGAATGCTTCTAGCTGCCCATAAGTTCCCTTATAGTCTGTATCAATTAATCTCTACATCCACTCAAAACCCTTTCTTACAGCTAACCCCAGATGTAAAGGATATCTCTTCTTAAACTACATATAAATGAAATTATACACATACCATCTTTTGTTTGACTTCCTTTGCACAACATTGTGTTGGTGAAATCCATCCAGTATCTTCCATGTTGACATAGTCTACTACTTTCATTGCTCTACAGGATGGCATTAATGAGTATTTATTTTCTCATTCTACTACTAATGGGTATTTGGGTTGTTTCCAGTTTTCAGTTTTTATGAGCATCATTCCCATGTGAATTTTTGTACACATGTATTTGAAGATATACAGTATGTCCTCAAATTTTCCATGAATGCATATATTTTAAGAAGAATTATAGATCATAGAATAACTTTAGCATGTAGTATACAAAATGCTCACTAAAAACTTTATTTATACAATCTCTTAAATTCTTATATTGTTCTTTGATATATCTTAATTATATATATGAATCAAATATGCATATTAAAATTTATTAAGGTATTCAACATGTATCTATTTTTATAACTTTTAAGTAGAAGGAGATTTTCTTAATTTTTAATTGCATAGAAACACAAGAGCATCAGATCATATTTTGACAGGGCACTTCATCAGTGACCTGAATAGAACAAAACTGAAATAGTTTCATTTGAAGCCATCATTTTCGACCCTTTTAAAGAAAGATTTGGCTTTTAATCAGAAATCTGTGTTTCATTTTGAATAAGGAACACCTCACACCAATTCAGTTATTTCCATACAAATGAACTATTTTCCATATCATAAGATTAATAATGAATAGACTTTCATTCATACAAGTGTATGGAGAAGTTCATACAGAAGACCACTCCAGGATCTAGCCACATATAAAATGGTCCAGGATCTAGCCACATATAAAATGGTCCAGGATCTAGCCACATATAAAGTGGGTCCAGTACGTTTTAAAGGCCTACATGTTTTCTGAGTTTAAAGATTAAATGAGTAAATACTTGTCTATGATTAGTCCCCATCAAGTCAACCACTCTTGAACATAGTGAGATGTATGTTGAAATAAACCCAGTAGGGCAATTTTTTCCCTATTGCAAGTGAAAAAAGTAGGCAATATTTTGGGAAAAGTCACTTGTAAATGAAGAGGGATAATAAAAGAGAACTGATAAGTCTTTTTAAAATATGCACATAAATGCAATTGTGAGTTAGAAGTAATTGTCCTATTAATTAACTATATACACTTATAAATAAGAAAATGTCCAAGCCTTGGTTTTCTTATCTGAAAAGTGGTGTTCATAATATTTTCTTTGCAGAAATATGTTTCAAATATAATGGATTAAGTATTGTACAAATGAAATACATTTTTGTCCTGACCATATTTTTATCATAATGATGATTTATTTTATGCTTGTGCAGGTATTTTAGCACTAATTATTTTATTTTAACACCAGCAAAACTGTGTGGGGAATAGAACATTATCATCACCGTGTGCAGTGAGGAAGTCCTGTTCATATTTCTATTACAACTTCACGAGAACATTAGGACTAGGCCCCTCACTCCTCCTACCTAGTTCGGCTCTTTTTACTATCCTGCCTTGTTTCTTCTAACAAAGTAACTCATGAGTCATGTTTTCATCTCATTAGACATCCATCTATATGTTCTTAAAAGGTTCTCATGCTCCCACGTCAGTGGACATAAATTTGATATAAACAGAGCTCACCTTAGCTATTATCTTCTACCCTACTGAATAGATTCAGTCAGACTATTTTTTGTTGTTTGTCACACATTCTTGCCTTTTTGGTTAGAAAAATTATTTTAAACCACATAAGCTAAAACACAATATTCATGTTTCTTATTCTACTGTGTCATCAGCACTGAAACAAGAGAAGAAAGAAGAAAAGCAATGAAGGGGGAAGTGATGAAGGAAGGAAGGAAGTGTATCAGTCAGCTTTCTGTTACTATGACAGAGAAAACCAACTTATAAGGAAAAACAGTTTATTTTGCATCATAGTTTCAGCCCATGGTCTTTTGGCCCCATGGCTTTAGGTCTGTGGTGGGGAGAACATCATGGCAGAGATCTTGTGGGAGAGGAAAACACAGGGCATCCTGGAAGTAAAAGAGACAGACAGGTCCTAATATCCCCTTTGAGGGCATGCCCCAATAATCTAACTTCCTCTCAGAAGATCTCAACTTCAAAAATTTCTACCACTTCACAATAGCACAGGCTAGTGCCTAACCTTCCGACACATGACCTTTTGGGGACATTTAAGATCCAAAGCGTAGTGTTACCAGACTTTAGGGTAAAATTCCAATTTTTAGATTTAGGTTCAGCCACCTTGTTCCCATTGTACCAATTAAAGAGATGAGTAATGATGAAAACCAGTGAAAGGAGATTTAATCAATGGGCACTTTGGTAAGAAGAACTGGTGACCCCAAGTCCATCTTTGAGGAACTTACATGACCTTCAGGATAAGTAGAGGAGGGTTTGGGTACAGGGGAAAGAGTTATGCACAAACAAGCAATCTTTCAGTTCTGATATTGTAGGATGTTTGCAGGTAGCTGTCTGTCATCCCTGGAAGGCATTATTTGTAATGACTTATCAAAGAGATAGCTTGCAGCCATAGCACTGTGGAGTTGGATCCCATCAGATCTCGGAAGTTCAGCAGGGTCTGGCTTGGTTACTACTTGGGAGAACACCAGGGAACACCAGGTGCTATAGGCTTGGGAGAAGGACCCAGCAACCCATTCCCAAAAGACAATCAGCTATTGAAAACTCTATGAATAGCTGAGAAGCACTAACAATAGTATTTCGCCTGTTGTACATAGGGTCACTATGAGTCGGATATGGACTTGATGGCACCTAACAACAACAAAAATATCAAAGAGATGGTTATTTATTGAAGCTTCCTGGTTCCAAAGCATCTTCAAGTTTAAGAAAAGGGTAGAGTCCCTCATATGCCTCTTGGGGGTCTGTAATGCTTTTTAGGAAAGGCAGTTTATAAGTCTCTCTTCCAATAGCAGGGAGAAAGGAAAAAATAAAAAAATCTAAATTTTCCATTTGCTCCATTTATGACTATCACATATTAGAGATTCAGTATTCAATATAGTTCTTTTCTCAGTTGGGAACCATAGGGTCCCCAATGTTGTTAACTCATAAAGATGTAAGGGTGATCTCACATTTTCACTCTGACTATTCAGCTCATCTACACATTTTCAGATGTGTGTTCTCGCAGACATAAGATGGGCGCTGCTTTTCCAGGCATCACAGCCTCATAAACCCATGTCTAGAGGCAAGTTGAAGGAAAAAAAGTCGCTCCTTCAACTGGATTTAAGAGGAACACAAGTATTTCCAGGGCTTTGTACTGAGTATTTTCTTGGCCAGGACTGAATCCTAAGACCATCCCCATCCCTTTCATTAGTAAGGAGGACAGAATGACCATTGTGGTCTTAGATCAACTCAAATTTACCTCTTGTGACCGATATGGATACAGCCTCATCTGAATCACATGATCCACCCCTGCGCACTAAGACTTGAAAACAGAACAGGCTCTATTACAAAAGCAGAAGGGGAAATACTTGCATAGGAAGCAGAAAATATCCACCCTTGTCCCCTCATGTCTGGTATACAAAGTTTCACAGAGGAAAAGAGTTGGCTCTGAATTTCTCCTTGCCTTGATTTCTCTTCTTACTCTAGTTTATTTCTTCATTATGGGTTGCAAAGAACATCATCACTACAAGCAGCTCTCTTTGAGCATGCTAGGAAGAGTGTTTTGAATAATGATGTTGTATCTAAACAGCAGAGGGATCTTGGGCAATGTACTTACTCCCTATGATCTTCTGTCTATGCTGAGAGTAGGTGCTCAATGCATTCTTGCTATAAATTTTTGTGGCCCCTGTCACATTCATTCATGTTGCACACTTCCTATTTTGGTGAATACCTCCGGGGCACTGGCTCCCATTAGCAGCTTTTCACAAGCCATTGCTTCAAACCCTTGTTTGTTCTTGGTCTTATTGTTAAATTATTAGTTTATTACTATTGGTGTTTTAGCAATTCATTTGCCACATAATCTATCATAATACTTTACAAATTTATGCTATGTCCCAGAGAGATGCTAAAGAGAAATGAGTTTTGATTGTCACAACAATTCAGTTTCAACTTCAGGAAACACTGGAAACATTATTAATCTCTGAATTAACTACCGAGAAATTTTTGAAGTGATCTTCCCCAGAGATTTTGAGAAATAGTCAGTGCACCTACAACAATTTAGAAATTTTTAACTGTCCGGAAAGTAGAGATGAGGGAACTCTTAAATTGTGAAGTATCCAGATTGTATGGATTGTATCCATACAATCTGGATTGTATCCAGATTATTCCAGGCCTCTAAATCTTCTGTAAAGCATTTAGACTGACTCGCTTTTGAAAGTAGACAAAAATCTTCTGGAGGCCCTTGGGCCACGAAGGGTAATAACAATATGCTATCTTTATCCAAACACCGTATGACACTTAACCATGCTCAGGATGTAACATGTGGCCTGTGGTGCTTCATTGTCCTTTGGGAAAGAAACAAAGCAGCAGACTTGGCTAAGAATAGAACCTGGAATGATATACAAATGATAAGACGAAGTTTTGTCTTTTCAGTCTTGGAAGTACTGTTTTCAATGCACTGTGTCAAGAGTAACTGAGTCTTGGGTTCAAATGATGGTACATTGAAGATATTGCCTATTGGCTATAAGTCCTGCTGAGAAACTTCTTTTCTATAAGAAGCAGTAACATTTTAGAGAACTAATGAAAACATTAAATTCTGTAAATGTGTGAAATAATCTGTGTGTTACAGATTCTCTATTAAAGTTACTTCGTTTAGCCTTCTCATTTCATCTCCCAGTAATCCTGGTAAAGACTAGAAAGTCACTGAGTAGCTTCCCTGGAAAACAAAGCTTGAGACATATTCTTCATGCTCAGGTATCTGGAATACGTAATCTTAGGACTGCGTGAGGAGGAAATATGGGTCAAAAGCAAATACAGAAGGGTTCACAAGCAATTTGGTTACATCATCTTAAGGAAACAAACATTTTTGCTTGTTTCCATGGCACACCCTCCTGGCAGTCCATTAGAAGCCACTGTAATAAGGAACAGTCCACTAAGAAAAGAAGGGTAGGGGAAAATCAGCTGGTCCTTTGCCTCAGCCATGTATCATCTGTCAGGGTTTACTCGCAAATGAATTATTCCCTGACACTTTCAAGCTGCTTTTGGAAAGTCAGCTAGCATCCTTCCAGTTAGCTTTCAGAAAGTTAGATCCCAAAGCCAGAATTTCACTGAGAAGTATGTCTTATCTGATTTTGGAAAGTGAGGGAAGCCACAGCCTTCATGGGTCTGCAGGTGCTTGAGAGTTCTGCCTCAGTGGATGTGAGGGTATTTGTGGGAATTTCTTTGGGGAAAAACGGGTAGGTATTTTTGGGAGAGCTTGTGAATGGTCTTCATATGCTTCCATTTGGAAACAGGAACAAGGTCATCAGGTAAGGCTGAAATGGGGGACTTTGTGCTGAGTGTTTGGATAAAAAAGGAAGTGGTAAAATCATTGTTTAGAAAAAAGATAATTAGGTGAATGAAGGTTATCCCTGGGGGGCAAGGCTTTCCATTGAACATGCTGCTGAGGCTAAGGGAACAAAGTAAGTCATGTAGTAGTTTTAGGGAAAAAACAAACAGAATTAGGTTACATATTAGGACATTTCTAATGACAAATTCAAGTGCTGTGACATTTTCTTATATACTATGAAGTACTAGATATTATTCTAATAGTTCAGTATTAGAAATAGCTAACACAACATGAGCAGACCTGGGAGCCATGATGCAAAGTGAAATAAAAATTGTGTGATCTCACTTATATGTGAAATCTTTTACAAATTTCAAATATGCTAAGGTAGAAAACAAAATGATTCTTATCCAAGTGGGGGGGCAGGAGAGGGTACTAGTGAGAGGTAGAGCAGAGGATACAAAACAGCAGACATGTAGATGGACACATCTGGGGATCAAATGTACAAAGCAAGAACTATAGGTAATAAAATTGTACTGTATTGGGCATTCATGCAAAATGAGTATATTTAGCTACTCTTGCCTCAAAATGACAAAAAAGAGTATATGAGCTTATGAGTATGATAATTTGTTTCACTAAAGTAATTTTTTACTTGAGATATATATATATATATATATATATATATATATATATATATATATATGGCATGTTATATGAGTTAAAATACACAATAAATTTTATTTTAAAAAGTTGAAAAATAAAATAAAATAGCCAGCATTTCCTAAATGTGTATCTTATGATTTGACTAACCTAAATGCTTCCTGTATTTTAACTCATTAAATCACTTCAGCAAGCCCCATTCCCAAATGGGACATCATAGATTAAAAGGTTTTCTGATAAACTTTTCAGTGGGGATTAAGTGAGAGGCACAGAAAGGACATCTTTCCAAGGCAGAAAAGAAAGGATGGCTGACAAAGACATCCTTCCTGACTGGATTCACTTCAGAACATAGGAAGAAAATTACCTTCTTTCTAAGGGTCACTAGCTTGACATCACTAACTGCAAGGGTAAAGGAGCCCTCTAATTTTTAGACTTATCATTCTGGCTTCACTGGCTTTCTTTTAACATTGACTTGATTTTCTTCAGCCACAAAATATGTCTTTGATAGTTCTCATCACTGGTGCATTCTATATAGAAGAAAGCAGATGAGATATCTGAATATTAAAATGTTCACCAGTGTACTTTTTAACCAAAGAGAAATAATGTAATGGTTGTAGCCATTCATTATACTATTTCAACTCAAAAATGGTCATTGGTTAGTTGAATGGAGTTTTATTTCCCTTCTAAGAAAATATGAAACACTTGATGTTTCAAAGTTCAGAGTTTCCCCATCCATCCATAAATTTCTATTTAACTGTTTTTAAATAAATAAAGTGGAAGCATGAAATTATCTAAAATTTTATCTGCTTCTGATTGATATCCAGATTTTGAAGTTGGGACATGGAATACAAAACATTCACAAGAAAAGTACTATATAAAAAGAAATGAACTTTTCCTGAAGTCTAGGGTCCCGTGCTCTTTCTTAACTATATTTATCCCTGGAATAGGGAGAGAATACCTTCATCTCTCAATATTCATATCACCAACTGCAAATGAACTACTAGGAAATTCTCATGGGCTGAAAATATGCAAGGTTGGAATAAAAGAGAAGAGAAAATAAGCCTATTGAGAAGAGTTGGGTGAATCATGAGAGATATGCTGGGCTTATTCTCCCGAATTAAATGATTCATTGAAGTATTATGATATCCATTAACCATCAAAATTAATTCACATGCATAAGCTCCTGGACCAAAGCAAACATAGACAATGTCTTCATGTCCCTCAGTTATTAACATAACTAGACTCTATCAAAGAACTTGATTTATTTATCAGAGTTTTCACCTGAGAACTTAGATGAGAATTTATCATACACCACAAAGGTAACTGATGGCAAGCTGTTAATCCATGCCATATGTATTGAAGTCTGACCTAGTAGACCAAAAAGTAAAAATAGAATTAATACTTCTAAATTCACCTGTGGATTTCTTTGGCTAGATACATATTAGACATCAAGATCCCTCACAATATCTTCTATCATTCATATATTCTTAATAAAAAAGAAAAATATTTTAGATATATCTACATAGACAATGGGGCTGGGATTTCACTCAGTTGGTAGAGTGCTGCTCTGCAGTCTCTGAGGTCCTGAGTTCAATTCCCAGCACCGCAAAATGGGAGAAGGACCTGGCAACCCACTCCCAAAGCAATCCTGAAACAATCAGCCCTATGAGGGTCACTATGAGTCAGACTCGACTCGGCAGCACCTAACAAGAACATAGAAAATAGAAAACAATAGGATCACATGCAAAGCATCAAGAAGCAGGTGAAAATGTCTTTTACACACAGCCAGCGACTCATCTCATCTACTGATTTTGCCTATGATTTGCTTATTCTCCTTAAGTTCTTCATGATTCTACCTAGACTCAAGTTGAAGTGAAATTCACAAACATCAATGAAGCATTTTAAATTGAATGATTCACTGGCATTTAGTGTATCCATATTGTTGAACAAACAAAACCACTATTTAGCTTAAAAATATTTTCATCACTCCCAAATAAAACTCTGTTCCCATTAAGCCATTACTTCCCATTTCTTTCTACCCTTCCAGCCTCTGCCAACCACCAGCCTGGTTTCTGTCTCCACAGATTTCCCTATCCTGTATAGTTACTAAAATTAAATCATATAAAGTGTAGCCTTTTGTGTCTGGCTGCTTTCACTTTCCTCATAAAAGTGAGTGAAATAGTGATATAAGTCCAGGGGAGTCATAATAAAAGACCACAGACTGGTTGGATGAAAGCAGTTGAAATTTATACAGCTGTATAATCATCTCATAATGGAATGCATCATACTGTACATTGCTGTTGTCAGGTGCTGTCAAGTTGGTATCTGACTCATAGTGACCCTACACACAACAGATGAAACACTGTTGTCAGTGCGTCTCTGCTTTTCATAGGGTTTTCAGTGGCTGATTGTTTTGGGAGTGGGTTGCCGGGTCCATCTCCCAAGCCTACAGCACCTGGTATTCCCAGGTGGTCTCCCATCCATGTACTAACCAGGCAGACCCCGCTTAGCTTACGAGATATGATGGGATGGGATGACACAGTGGTATGGCTGCAGGTCATACTATACATACTGAACGCTAACTAAAGAAAGAAAAGAGAGAGAAATTTATTCTCTCACAGTTCTGGAGGCAAAGAGATACCAAATTAAGGTGTCTGCAGGGTCATACTCCCTCTGAAGGCCCTAGAGAAGAATTCTTCCTTGTCTTTTTCCAACATCTTGTGGTTGTCAGAAATTCTTGACACTCTAGTTTTTAGCTGCATCCCTCCAGTTTCCTCCTCTGCCTTCATGTCCCCTTGTGCCCTGTGTGCCTTCTCTGTGCCTTTGTGATCTCACATGTTCTTATAAGGACACAAATTTTGGGGTTTAGCACCCACCTTAATACAATATGATACCATCTTCACTTAACTAAGTACCTATTTCCAAGTAAGGTACCTGGAGGCAGGTCTTGCTTCCTAAATTTTTCTGTGTTGGATGCTGTCAAATGTTTGAATTTCTTCAAGAAACTAAATGATTTCCTTTCTAACTTGATTGATAGAATATGTAAATATAGCTTAATATAAAATTGGTCACTAGTAAGAAACTGTTTAAAGATCCAAACTATTAAAAATAAAAAGGTCACATAAGTGAACATTGACCAAACCTATCCAATAGGATCTTAGGATCATGATTCCCCATTGAAAGTCCATCCCTACTGGATGACATCCCTAGTGACAATTGACTATTTTAGCTGGCATCAGTAAATGTTCTGCTTTCATTCTAATCTACTTTCTTATAATTCCATGGTCAACATCAACCTTCTTATTTCTATTTGAACCTGTGTCTTCAAGATCATGTAAAGTAATATTTTACTTTCATTATTAGTTAATGTATTGGCATTCTTATATTATATACCACCACAGAATCTTGTTGTTAGGTGCCATCAAGGTGGATCTGATTCACAGTGACCCTATGTACAACAGAATAAAACACTACCTGACAGGGTGCCATGCACACCATCTTTTTATGTTTGAGCCCATTGTTGCAGTCACTATGTTTTTTCTCATTGTGAGCCATGTCACATCAGCAAAGGGATGTCCTAGGGGCTATACTCCATTCCAATCATTAAGATCGATTCTACTTTGAGGAGGCAACTCTTCCTTAGTAATTTCTTGAAGTCTTCCAGCCTTGGGGGCTTATTTTCCATCACTATATTTGACACTGCTTCTCTGATATTCATAGGTTTTTCAATGACTAATATTTTGGAAGCAGGGTATTGGGACCTTCTCCTTAGTGTATCTTAGTCTGGAAGCTCAGCTGAAACCTGTCTAGCAAGGGTGGCCCTTATGGTTGCTGTAATACAAATGGCATAGCTTTCAGCATCACTGCAACATGCAAGCGCCTATAGCATGACAAGTAACAGACATGTGGGGGTCACAGAATCTAAGATACTAGTAATATAACAAAGAGATAAGTCTACCCTTGAGTGGATAAAACCAGGTTTCTATGCCTGTATAAGTAAGGGGTGGCTGAACTGGGTGGTAGTTAATTTACCAAAGTAGTGAATCATTTTCTGATAAATAGCCTTCTTTATCTAAAAATTTTACCATGTATTATGTGAATGGGACATGCATTTGAATGGGGCAACTATTAAATAGTGTTGTACCCAGAGATTCTGTAATAAAATAAAAAAGAATGAGCTTTAACACAACTCCTCCAGACCACCAGATCTGCTTGAACAAGACCATTTGCTTAATTTTCTGAGTCCTATTCTTTTCACATGGAAAATGGATAAAACAATGTTCAAATTCCAGGTCTATTATTAATAGTAGGTGGAACATCTTTAAGCATCTCAGCAGAGAATGTAATACTTACTGAGCCATCAGAAAACAATATTCCCTTTCTCATTTCTAGGTTTAGCAATCTGGACCCGTCCTGTTAGCAAGGACTTAGTAAGATGAAAACACACAGAGTTAGCACAGGTTTTGGGAGGCATGTGGGTATTAGCAAAGGGGCTTATCTGTGTTCTATAATACAGAGCTCATCTTTTCACTGTCCATGTTTCTTTTCCCTCAGACTTAGGATCACATCTGCCTTTATATCTTTACCAAAATCAAATCTAAGTATCTCACTCTCCCTTAAAGAAGATTTCAGTTACCCTTCACAATGGGATAAGCATCTAGCCTGTGGATGGGGTATCCCAGGGTGTGGCTCTGGAGCATGCCTAGGGTCTCATGATATACCATTGGTCATTCTTTACTATAGTGGTCCACATTATCGTACCTGACCCTGCAAGCAGTCAATGATGTTAACAAGGAATCTGTGTGGCCCAGGTGAGAATGTGGAATACATGCATTCTCCCATACTTATTTATATTTTCTGTGCTTCTGATAGACAGTCACTCTAAGTAGCTTTTAGCCACCTATTCCTTGCTAAAATATTTGTTTCTCTTATAATTGTAGGGGGATAAAAAGAGGACAAGGACCTACTGGATGTGCTTCAAGCATGTGACACACTGTCCTAACAATTATTTATTTTGCATCTTTTGCAGTATAAATATGGTAGCTGTTAAATGGGATTCTTCCTATTTTTTATTTATTAGTTTACTTATTTATTATTTTCAAAGAAGGCTTAAGACTGCATTATGATTTAAAATACTTAAAGATACTTGATTCACATTAGAGTACAAGTTTAGCAGTCTGTTGTTGGTAGGTGACATTGAGTCGAGTCCTACTCATAGGGACCCTATGTACAACAGAATGAAACACTCTCCAATACTGTGCCATGCCCAGAACAATATCAGTGCTCCTCTCCTATTCATAAGGTTTTCAATAGCATATTGTTTTAGGAATGGATTGCCAGGTCCTTCTCCCTAGTCTACATCCCCTGGTAGTCCCAAGTGGTCTCCCATCCATGGACTAACCAGGCCAACGCTGCTTAGCTTCTGAGATCAAGGGAAATTGGATGCCCAGGTGCTATGGATGCAGACTAGTTTCATATTAGAATTCAGAAACACATTTCCCTGGGTGTAGTGGAGCACACCTGTAATCCAAATGACTACGGAGGTGGAGGAAGTACGATCACAAGTTTGAGACCAGAGGCAGTCTGCATAGTTTAGCGAGACCCTGTCTCAAAAAGTAAAAAAAAAAAAAAAAAAATGAGCTGTAGCTCAGTGGTACAGAGCGAGGCCCTGGGTTCAACTGCCATTACCACAAAAAACAAAGAAAGAAAAAAGCACATTTAATTTCTATTTGTGTGTGTATGTGTGTGTGTGTGTGTGTGTGTGTGTGTGTGTAATGACCTGCACTTCTACATAGTGTATGATGTTGAAATCATGAGCACTAGGGCTTTGAAGCAAACTCTGCCACTTGAAGTATAAGATCCAGAAAACATTGTGCTTACTAATAAATCTTATTAATTACAACTAGTTGACCTCTTCTGCAAAAAGGAGGAAATTGTGCATTCTTGGTATATTGATTATCTTTGGTTCTATATATGGTCCCTCTTTTCTTTTGTTAAATATTCTCTCTTCCTTTGAAAATGGTTTTTCCCACTGTCCAATCATTAGCTCTGGAAACCAATTCCATACTTGGATATATCTTGGCCCTTCACCAACTTTCATTACTTAAAGACAGTGGGAATTTCCCTTCAGCCTAGGACGTTCAGTATATTTTGGTGGTGCTCAGAAATAGTCAGTCACTCTCCTAGCAAAGGGAAATATGGAACTGTAGGACTCCAGAGTTTAAATTTGTCCTTTTGCCTTCTACAGGAAACCAGAGTTCAAATTATTTTAAATGAGAGAGAATTAAGCTTTCACAATGGAAAGAAAACATACAACTCATATAAACAAGGCTTAGTTGCTGTGATCTTAGGCTCTAGTTTTCCCATAACACAAATACATCCCTTGACCTTCCATTCATTGGGCTGTTCAATTCTTACTCGAAAATGATATTCATCAACATCTCAATAAGAAAGACATAGCTCTTTCAGCTGGGTAACGGAGGAAATTTTAACCAATAAAGCATTTATTTGTACAGGTGAGAACACCAGACATGGGGCAGTAGGTGTGCAGAGTCCTTGTCACTCCTAAGCCTGAAGGGAAAAGTGAACAGTGAACAAAAGTGTAGATGAAAGGCAAAGAGAAAACTCTGCAAAGTTTTACAAATGCAACTGTGACCTTTCGTAAGGAATGTAGACAAAACTAGATGATAAAGAAGCAGGAGTATCACACATTCCTGCCAGTACCTATACAAGAGGCCCAGGAACAAGTAATCCCATTCACATAGTTCAGACATGAGTCAGCCTTCTGGAAACAGAGCAGGTAGAGAACGGCAGGGGTGGATCAGGAGGGTGAATAAATATAAGATGCCCCACACAGAGCAAATGAGCCAACAAATTCCCCTTTTGCCTGTGCTGGTTCCAGTGGGTTCCTATCATTTGCAAACTAGAAAGTGCCTTCTTTGTGCACTTCAATTATGTCCAAAGCAGGACTTGTGCAGAGAGGGTGGTGATGAAAGAGAAGGGATTAGCAGCTGACATATTAGCCAGTCAATTAACTGCTGACACCCTACTTTTTTCTGAAAACATATACTAACCAGTGAGACATCTGCTCCTTCTGTTCCTTCACTCAACCCTGACAGCAATTAAATGTCTCCAAATGGTTCCCTCTCTTGATAGGACTGCCTATCTCTATTACAAATGTTTTATTTGACTCCATCATAGCACAGCAACCCACTGCCCATGACAGCACATCTTCCAGTGGAAGTCGGCCTCGCAGTTTTTCTACATTTCAGTGTTACATCTGCATATATTTGTCAGAGTTTTGCACTTGGCCCACAGCAGTCTGGTAGCCAGCCAGAGTAAGCTAATTTTCTCGCTCATTCACCTTTTCCAATTTTTTCTTTTCTCTATTGGGGAAAGCCTACAGCCATAGCCCTGTGGCATCCGATCCCATCAGGTCTCGGAAGCTAAGTAGGGTCAGGCCTGGTTAGTACCTGGATGGGAGACCGCCTGGGAACACCAGAAGCTGTAGGCTTGGGAGAAGGACCTGGCAACCTCCTCCCAAAAATCAATCTGCCATTGAAAACCCTATGAACAGCAGAGAAGCACTGACAATAGTGTTTCCCTGTTGGACAGAGGGTCGCTATGAGTCGGATACCGACTCAACGGCACCTAACAACAACAACAACATTGGGGAAAACTAAGAATGAATGGATAGATAGAGGGAAATTGTATCTCCTGAAACAGGTAGATGCTGGTAGCCATGCTATTGAACATAGCAAGGTCTGTGCCATTTTTAAAAATAGAGATGATGCCAATATCTGATATTAGGACATAAGAAAAAATGAGTACTAGAAAAGTACTCTCCTCTCCAGAAGAATTCAGTAGTGAAACCATGCCAAGGTCCTGGAAAAATATGGAGAGAAATAGAGAGGAAACTTGTTTTCCTTCCTTCCTTTTTCCTCTCTTTCATTCCCTCTTTGCTTCGGTTTCTTCCTTTCTTTCCTCTTTTTTTATCTCCTTTCTCTGTCTCCCTTTCTTTCTTATTTTTCTTTCTCTTTTCTTCTTCCTAAAATGTATAAATAATTGTAAGGTCTTCAAATAACATACTTTCATTAGATGTTTAGAACACCAAAATAAAGGATTCATTCTTTTTTCTATTGCAAATTTTTAATGTATAACAATGTGATTCATTCTCACATGCATTTCATTGTGACATTTCCATATATGCATTTTGTTGCACATTACACAGACAGGTTCCACCTTACGCTCTTGTGCTCTGCCCCCCCATCCCTCCCACACCACCAGAGACTTCTCTTCCATTTGTGTGTCTTTTTATGGTAATATTTTGCTATCTATCCTTGGGTCCCAATTATGTTCAAGATCGAAACTTTTTCTGTAGTGAACTATCTTTTTAATATTACATGAATTTTCTAGCCCATCTATATTATTACCATTCTTTGGTGTTATTGGTGTTATTATAATTCTTTCCAGGACTATTAAAATTGGGCTGCTCACCCTGAGGTCTCCCCTCCCCAATTCCTCCCTCCTTCTTGTTCCTCCCCTCCCCTCTCCCCTTTCCCAGGATTTCCTCCTTTTGCTAGATCTCTCACTTCTTCTTTTGCATTCCCCAAATTTTCCCTTCTCTGTTAGGTTGACCTAGCTTTTATTTTCTATTATGTTCCCACCTCTGCATAGGATTTTTTCCTTCTTATAATTTTGTTTCAGTTCTAACATATGAGTGAGAACATGTGGTATTTCTCTTTCTAAGATTGTGTTCATTCACTTAAAATAATTTTCCCCAATTCCATCCATTTTGCTGTAAATGGCATTATTTCTCTTTTTTTATTGCTGAGTAGTATTCCATTATGTATATGTACCATAGTTTTTTTTTTTTGTTGTTGTTGTTGTTGTTTCCCATTCTTCTGTTGATGGGCACTTTGGTTGATTCCATGTCCTTGCTATTGTGGAAAGTTCTGCATTGAACATGGAGATGTAGGTGTCTCTGTGGTATGATGACCCATCTCCTTTTGGGTAAATTCCCAATAGTGTTATAGTTGGGTCATACAGTAGATCACTTTTTAGCTTTTTAAGATACCTCCATATTGATTTCCAAAGTGGTTGGCCCAATTTACAGCTCCACCAGCAGTGTAAGAGTGTTCCTTTTTTCTCTGCAACCTCACCAGCATTTGTTGTCATTTGTTTTATAGATCTTGGCCATTCTTACTGGTGCAAGGTAGAATCTTAGAGTTGTTTTAATTTTCATTTCCCTAATGGCTAAGGATATTGAGCGTTTTTCCATGTGTTTCATGGCTTTATGGGCCTCTTTATTTGAGTGAGAACTGTCTATTCAGTTCCTTTGCCCATTTGTGTGTTGGGTTATTTGTTTTCTTGGGTATTTTTTTTTCTTAAGTTCTTGATAAATTCTGGTAATTAGACCTTGGTCTGATGTATAGGATGTAAAAATTTTTTCCCATTCACTGGGGATTTCCTTGGTTCTGTTAATTGTTTCCTTTGCTGTACAGAATCTTTCTAGTTTCATGTAATCCCATTTATCTATTCTTGTTGCAATATCTTGAGCAATTGGAGTTGGCAATAAGGAACTACTTTCCTGTGCCTATATGTTGGAGCATATTACCTATCCTATCTTCTATTAGTTGTAAAGTTTCCGATTTTATGTTGAGGTCTTTTATCCATTTTGAGTTAACTCTCATGGATATTCAGAGATGCTGGTCAGTTTTCATTTTTCTGCAAGTGGATGCCCACTTTTTCCAGCACCTTTTATTTAAAAGGCTATCCTTTTTCAAATTTACTTGCTGTGCACCTTTGTGGAAAATTAGGTGGCTATAGGTGTGTTGAGGTATTTCTGGATCTTCTATTCTGTTCCACATGTTTTCAGACCTATTTTTGTGCCAGTACCAAGCTGTTTTTGCCAATACTGCCCTGTAGTATAGCTTACAATCAGAGATTGTGATTCCATCTGACTAGTTTTGCAGCTTAAGAGTGTTTTGACTATATGTGGTCTTTTGTGATTCCATATGAATTTCTGGATTGTTTTTTTTTTCTATTTCTGTAAAGTCTGTCAATTGAATTTTAATGGAGATTTCATTAAATTTATAAATTGCTTTTAGATGGTAGCCATTTTTACTATATTGATTCTCCCTACCCAGAAACAGGGAAGGTCCTTCCACTTTTTGGTATCCTCTGCAATTTCTTTCTCTAATATTTTGAAATTTTCATTGTAGAGATCTGAAGGGTCTTTGGTTGGATTGATTCCAAGGTACCTAATTTCCTGGTGGGCTACCATGAAAGATATGTTGTTGTTGTTAGGTGCCGTCGAGACGGTATCTGACTCATAGCGACCCTCATAGGGTTTTCAATGGCTGACTGTTTCAGGATTGCCTTGGGAGTGGATTGCCAGGCCCTTCTCCCATTTTTGCCGTGCTGGGAATTGAACTCGGGACCTCAGAGACTGCAGCGGAGCGCTCTACCCACTGAGCCAAATCCCAGCCCCATGAAAGATATTGTTTCTGTAATTTCCTTCTCTTCCTGGATACAGTTGGAGTAAAGGAAAGCTATTGATTTTTGTGTGTTGATTTTATATCCTGCCACTTTGCTGAAGGAGTTGATTAAACTTAAAAGTTTTCCAGATGAGGTTTTGGGGTCTTTCAAGTATAGTATCATATCATCTACAAATAAGGATAATTTGACCTCCTCATTGCCAATCTGTATCCCTTTGATTTCTTTCTCTTGTCTGATTGCCCTGGTGAGGACTTCAATTAATATGTTAAATAGAATAGGAAAAAGCAGACATCCTTGTCTTGTTGCAGGTCTTAGAGGAAATGGTTTCAGTTTTTCTGCATTTAATATAGTGGTGGCTGTAGGTCTGTCATAGATGACTTTTATGAAAGCA
>VMDO01024611.1:0-29432 GCA_007922755.1 Pedetes capensis | reverse complement strand
TATAGGCACAGGAAAGTATGTCCTTAATAGGACTCCAATTGCTCAAGAAATTGCAACAAGAATAGATAAATGGGATTACATGAAATTAAAAAGCTTCTGCACAGCAAAAGAAATAATTAACAGAGTCAAGGAAACCCCCACGGAATGGGAAAAAATCTTCGCATCCTATACAGCAGACAAAGGTCTAATCACTAGAATTTATAAAGAACTCAAGGAAAAAAATCCCAAAAAAACAAATAACCCAATACACAAATGGGCAATGGAACTGAGTAGACAGTTCTCAAATGAAGAGATCAATAAAGCCATGAAACACATGAAAAAATGTTCAATATCCCTAGCCATTAGGGAAATGCAAATTAAAACAACTCTGAGATTTCACCTTACACCAGTAAGAATGGCCAAGATTAATGAGACAAATAACAACAAATGCTGGCTAGATTTCAGGGAAAAGGGAACACTCTTACATTGTTGGTGGAGCTGTAAATTGGTCCAACAACTGTGGAAATCAATATGGAGGTATCTTAAAAAACTGAAAATAGATCTATTGTATGACCCAGCTATAACACTATTGGGAATTTACCCAAAGGGAGATGGGTCATCATACCACAGACACACCTGCACCTCCATGTTCAATGCAGCACTTTTCACAATAGCAAGGATATGGAATCAACCAAAGTGCTCTTCAACAGAAGAATGGATAAAAAAACTATGGTACATATACACAACGGAATACTACTCAGCAATCAAGAAAAATGAAATAAGGGCATTCGCAGCAAAATGGATGGAATTAGAGAAAATTATTTTAAGTGAATGAACACAAGCTCAGCAAGAGAAATACCACATGGTCTCACTCATATGTGGAAACTGAATCAAAATTATAAGAAGGAAAAATCCTATTCAAAGGTCAGATCAAAGAAAAGGAAAAAAACAAAGCTAAGGATGTTGTCAATATAAATGGTCTAGAAAATGCATGCAATTGTTCTAAGATAAAAACAAAGTTCACTACAGGAAAAGTTTCTATCATAAACAGAACTGGAACCCAAGGACATATAGAAAAATATTACCAAGTAAATGATAGAGAAGACTTAGATGAGGAGGGTGGGATGGGGGGAAGCATACAAGACGGTAAGGGGGAACCTATATGAATAATGTACATCAAAATGCATATATGGAAATGTCACAATGAAAAGCATGTCAGAATGAATCACATTAAGGTGTACATTAAAAATTTCCAATTTAAAAAAATAAATAATAAGCTCTGTCACAGATATCTTAGAAACTATCAGGGACATCCATGCTGGACAAGTTTCAGCTGAGTTTCCAGGCTTAGACAGACTAGGGAGAAGGACCTGGTAACCCACTCACAAAACAATTAGCCATTGAAAACCCTACGAATAGCAGAGAAGCACCATCAAATACAATGCCAGAAAATGAGGTCCCTGGGTTAGAAGGCATTCAAGAAATGACTGGGAAAGATTTGCCTCCTCAAAGTAGAGTCAACCTTAATGATGTGAATGGAGTAAAACTCCTGGGACCTCCATTTGCTGATGTGTCACGAATCAAAATGAGAAGAAACATTGTGTCTGCAACGATGGGCTCAAACATAAAAAGATTGTGTGCACAACATAGTGCTGGCTAGTGCTTCATTCTGCTGTACATAATAGGGTCACTATGATTTGGATTCAACTCAATGGCACCTAACAACAAAAATAGGAGTGGGGTGGAAAGGCAGAGCTATATGAAACACTGGATTGTATTTCATATCTAATGTTCAATGTATTAGTTCCTTTCCCTTTCCTCCAATTATCCAATTTGATACCTCTCAATATAGCTTTTCTACTAGTTCAGACCCTAATTTCTAAGGATAGAGGTGGCGAAGGCAAAATGCGAACAATGATAAGGTGGTCCCAAATGAAATAGGACTCTTCCCTATAGAAGTGGTCCTCATACTTGAACATTCATCAGAATCACTTAGGACCTTATTGAAACATAAATTACTGGATCTCATCCTCAAACTTTCTAATCAGTAGATCTAGGGTAAATTATATCTCTATCAACTTCCTGGGTGGTACTAATTCTCCTCCATGTGCCACGCTTTGAAAATCACTCCCTACTGAACACTGGTTATCAAGTGGGGATAAGGAGTAGTTACTGGCATTTAGTGAGTAGAGACCAAAGAGGATGCTAAATCTTACTACAAAGAAGGCAGCTTCCACAGCAAAGAATTACCAGCCTAACACATTAATGGTGCTGAGTTTGAGAAACCTTGCTAAAGAATAAGTACAACTTACTCCAAATGTATGATTTGATCATTAAGTTGGTGAAAGTTCTTCAGCGTACTTCAAAAATTCAACATGGAATAAATATTCAAAAATTCTAATTTTCTTCAAGTACTGACAACTCTGAATTTACTCACCTTCAGCAAAATGAAGTTTTAGAGATATTAATACTTAAGGGAATGCCAAACAACAAAAGAAAATAAGCAATTATTTAATGTTATTGATAGAGTTCTAGTGAAGAAATATTAGCATTCATTTTGTAAGAATTATAAGAAAGCTAATTATACTAAATGACTAATTTACTTGAAAAATAATGACAAATAATGTTTATTTATTAAGCATAGTGAAAAGAAAACAGATGTTTATTTAGTATTTCAGTACCTATAATTGAAATCTTTCCTAGTGAACAATTTGTTTTAAGCAAAAGCAGTGTTCATAACTGTAATCAATCCTAAGCAAATATGTCTGAGGAAAGCCTACATCCTATACACATATACACAAAGAGAGAGAGAGAGAGAGAGAGATATGAATAAAGAAACTTACTCCAATAGGCTGAAAAATAAGTCCATCCATTTCATGACTGACTTCTTTGGCAAAATTTCCTTCCAGTAGCTATAAGATAAATAGATATGTATTCTTTAGAAATACAATAATCACTTTAAGTTATTTTAATTTCTTGATAAGCTTTATAAAAAAACTTCTTAATAATAAACTGTAAAGACTGAAAAACCTTTTCTTTCACCTATTATCACGCCTTACATAAGGCCCTTCTACTTTCATTATCTATGTTTTAAATGTTGAAAATATATTGAAGTCTAGCATCCACATATCAGAGAAAACACATTTATGTGTTTATCTCTCCGAGTCTTGCTTATTTTGCTTAAAATAACTCTAGTTCCATTCATTTTCCAGCAAATGTCATAATTTTGTCTTTCTTTATGGCTGAGTAAAACTGCCACAATTTCTTTATCCATTCATCTGATGATAGACACATAGGTTGTTTTCATATCTTGCCTATTATGAATAATGCCGCAATGAACATAGATGACTAGGTATCTCTGTGGTATGTCTTACATTCCTTCAGATATACACCCAGGAGTGGTATAGCCAGGTAGCTCTATTTTTAGTTTTTTGAGGTACTTCCATACTGATTTTCAGAGTGGCTGCATCAACCTGCATTCCCAGCAGCAAAGTGGGGTTCCCTTCTCCCCACATCCTAGCCAGCATCTGTATTTTTGTTGTTGATGCTAGCTGTTCTGAATGGAGTGAGACGGTATCTCAATGTTGTTTTGATCTGCATTTCTCTGCTGGCTAAGGATACTGAACATATTTTCATATGATTGTTGGCCATTTGTATTTCTTCTTTTGAGAAATCTCTGTTCAGTTCTTTTGCCCATTTTTTGGAGCTGGGAAAACTGGATATCCTCATGCAGAAGACTGAAACTAGATCCTCTTCTCTCATCTTATACAAAAGTAAGTTAAAAATGAGTTAAAGACCTTAATTTAAGACCTGAAACTTTGAAACTGCTAGGGGAAAATACATTAAGACATAGGCATAGGCATAGGCAAGACTTTCTGAACAGAACCCCAATAACACAGGAAACAATCCCAAGAATTGACAAATGGGAATGCATGAAATTAGAAAGCTTTTGCACAGCAAAGGACACAATTATCAGAATGAAGATATAGCCTACAGAATGGGAGAAAATTTTTGCTAGCTAT
This sequence comes from Pedetes capensis, assembly GCA_007922755.1. Classification (NCBI taxonomy): domain Eukaryota; kingdom Metazoa; phylum Chordata; class Mammalia; order Rodentia; family Pedetidae; genus Pedetes; species Pedetes capensis. The sequence continues at coordinate 25,431 of VMDO01024611.1, read as the reverse complement.
ACATCTGACTGGGGATTAATAGCTAGAATATATAGAGAGTTCAAAAAATTAAACACCAAAAAACCAAAGTATCCAATCAGAGAACGGGCAAAAGAGCTAAACAGAGACTTCATACAAGAAGAAATATTTTATTCTTTTTATGAATGAGAGAATTTAAAGGCCCATGAATCTTCTTGGCTCAAAACAAGAGCCCCTTTACATTTCTCCAGATATTTCTTTCTTTTCTTAATAAATCAGCATTTAGACCACCATCTCTCATGTATTAAAGACCTACTATGAAGGGTTGTCATACTCAGGACTTAACATTATTATTCAAAACATATAACTCTGAATAAGATGTGTACACCTGAGTTTTGAATTATTATTCACCTTCTCAGAAAAGGAAACTGAAGCTATCAGACATGAAGCACCCAGCTTCAAATCAGATAGTTTAAAAATAAAGTAATTTTTTTAAAAAATTAAAATCATTCAGAACAGAGTTCACTCAGACTTTAATTAAAATAGGCAAATAGCCAAAGAAAGTCTGCTCTCTGAAATAAATGCCCCAACGATTTCTGCAACTTCCTAAATAGAGTTTTTCAATAGCCATTTACCATTTATGGAGTTTAAATATGTTGCAGCATGTACTGTATTAACAAAGTGAATACAAAAGGAGGCAAAACTAATGAAAAAATCATTTTAGGGCTAGAGGGGGAACCCAAGTATTGTATTAACAGCATAATTTGATAACTTATTTATTCATATTTGAAATCATATGGGTTAAGTAATATGTTAAATCAGAAATACTGCTTTGTGTCTACTCATAATTTTTAAAAGAAACTGTCTAAACTTGCTATATAGAGCATCCTTCTACATATCAGTGTTTTCATCACTACAGCCAACTTTCCTCCTTTTTTTTTTTTTTGATACCCTAATGTCTTCCCCATGTAGCCCATGATGACCTTGACCACACAATCCTCCTGTCTCAGTCTCCTGAGTGCTGAGGTTACAGGTGTACACTACCGCCAACATTTTAAGACATTTAACATGACACCATTATGTTTCATTGCTTTTTATGAGATATAGCATACTTCCAAACAATATATGAGACTCATTGTAGATGCCATTCCCAATCACAAGAACTAACTGAATAATGTTAGGAAAGTGCTTTGTCCCCTCAGTAGCTCTACAGGTCTATATTCATAATTTTCAAAATGTTTTATTCCTTAAAGTTATCTTTAAAATGCTATTTTAAAGTTCTACTTTCATTTACAATGTAAAAAAACACCAAGAGAATGTCACTTCTACCCTGACAATAATAAACATAAAGATAATCTATAAAATCATCACCTGCTAATAAGCCTTTCAGAAAATTGATGTGTACAAGCAACCAGGTGAACTGCATCCCAGCCCCTCCAACAGAGGATGAGACACATGAACTGTTTTGGGGAAACACAGGAAAAAGTGGCAGCCATAATAGTGAGTACAAAGAAAGCAACTGAAAATTTGATCAATTCTTAAAAATCAATTCTTTAGCATGGGCTAGCATAACAGGTTAGTATTCCTGAAAGTTCCCAAAACACAAGAGAAAACCACACAAACTCACTAGCCCTTTTCCCCAGGCTTCAATCACAAGCGGAGAGCAAACACAAGAAAACACAATCTTGTTTATTATGTACAGACATGAGAACCCTCCTGTCTCCCAGACTCTTCCTGGTATGAAGCAAAAGCTATCTGAGAATAAAGTCATTTGCAGCTATATAAGAGGCTTTCTTAGGCCAAGGATATTACATGGACAAAAAGCAAGAAAACTTGTTCCTGCCAAAATATCCCACTTATGCAAGGAAAAGCTTAGCTATCAAAAAAAAAAAGGGCAGGTCCACTGAGGAAAACCCATTCCAGAGACTCAGTTGCCCAGGTTCTCCTTAAACTGAGGCTGGAGGAGGAACCTAAAACCTCACAGTCCCCACATGCCTGGCATCAAGTAACATGAAATAGTTGTTTACATAAGTTGAAGACCACAAGAAGCAAAATAAGAGAACATTCTGTGACACAAGGGGGGCTAAAAGTGAATAGGAATAGTGGAGAAAGCCCTTTCACATTTCTGGCCTCACAACAAGCTCAAGTAACAGCAGCCAGCTGCTAAGGGAATCCAAAGTCCTTGGGACACTGAAAATACAACTATATACCAACTCAACTTATGTAAAATAGAGAAGACTGATTCAACCACTAACTCCACAAATAAATGAAGCCTATTAAAAAACTGAGAGAAGTCTACCTATTACTGAACATAAACACATTTAGCTTGGGCTAGGGATATAGCTCAGTGGTAAAGCACTTCCCAAGCATGTACAAAGCCCTGAGTTCTATTCCCAACAACACATACACACACAAAACAAGCTGTTTACTTCATCTCTATTGCTCATACAGAAGAAAATGAATTGCTGACATGCACTTAAAAAATTATCACCCCTACCATGGTGGTGCACACTTGCAATCCCAACACTTGGGAGGCAGAAACAGGAGGATTGCGAGTTCAAGGCCAGGCTAGGCTACACAGTGAAACCCTGTCTTGAAAACAAACAAAAATCTCACCTGAGGATGTAGCTCAGTGGTATAGCACTTGCCTGGCATACACAAAGCCCTGAGTTTGATCCCAAGAACTGTACAACACTCTCTCTCTCTCTCTCTCTCTCTCTCTCTCTCTCTCTCTCCAATCAATGAATAAACCTCTCAGCCAGGTGCTGTGGCACAGGCCTATAGTCTCAGCTACTTGAGAAGCTGGAAGTAGGAGGATCACGTGAGTTCTAGAGTTCAGGACCAGTCTGAGCAACATGGCAAGACACCATCTCAAAAAACAAACAAACAAACAAAAATCTCTCCCACACACATGCACAAAGCAATAATAAATGGCCTGCATTCAAAAGACAAAAGAGCCAACAGAACAAGTCACATAGAGGACATATATTTTGGGATTATCACACAAAAACTTTAAAAGAACCTTAAATTTTTAAATGATCTACAGGAAAATGTAAAAAACCCACACAAACAAATGCAGAATTTCAACAAAGAGATAGAAGCTATTAAAAAGGAGGCAAATAGAAATGTGAGAAATAAAAAGCAGACCATCAGAGAAAAAGAATGCTAATCAGTGGGGATAATAATGAGATCTTCAGCAGTCTGGGCACAGTAAAGGAAAGAATTGGTGAACCTTAAGGCATGTGGCTCTTCCAATTGAATACAAAAAACAAACCAAAAAGTGGGAAAAGAAACAGCAGAGAATCAAAGAGATGAGAGTATAGTAAGAGATGTAATACCTGTACAACTGGAGGATAATAAAGAAAAGAAAGATATGAGAGTACAGAAGAAATGAAAAGGAGAAATCATGCCTCAGATCATTAGAAAATTAATAAAGCATACATATAAACACCAGTGAACTCTGAGAGAAGAATTTAAGAAAAAAAAAAACCTTAGGTATATCATGGGCTTGGATTTAGCTCAGCTGGTAGAGCGCCACTCTGTGGTCTCTAAGGTCCCAAGTTCGATTTCCAGCACCACAAAAATGGGAGAAGGACGTGGCAATCCACTCCCAAGGCAATCCCGAAGCAATCAGCCATTGAAAACCCTATAAGGGTCTCTATGAGTCAGACACAACTCGACAGCACCTAACAACAACAACAACAACAACAACAACAGGTATATCATAGTCAAACAATCGCATGAAAGTAGGTACAATGGCACATGCCTATAATTCCAGCTATTTGGTAAGCTAAGGCAAGAGAAATATGAGTAAATAAAAACACCACAGCAAGATGGGTAAAAATTAACATGCAGAACAAAAGATTGATAGCTGGCTCCTTATCAGAGACTATAAAGGCCAGAAGATAAAGAAACATTTCCTTTAACATACTAAAAGACACAATGTCAATTCAAAAGTGTTATACAAGTCAAAATGTACTTCAAAAATGAAAACACCACTAAGCATGGTGGCACACGCCTGTAATCCCAGCAGCTCAGGAGGCAGAGGCAGGAGGATTGCAAGTTCGAGACCAGAGGCAGTCTGTGAAATTTAGTGAGACCCTGTCTCAAAAAGTAAAAAAAAAAGTGGGCTGGAGGTGGCAGCTCAATGGTCCAGCACTTGCAAAGCATGCAAATGCAAGGTCCTGGTTCAATCCCCAGTACCACCAAAAAAAAACAAAACAAAAAACACCACCATTTGCAAACAGACAAAATGCATTTCTACCAGACTAGAAAACAGGAAGCTTTAAAAGTAAATTTTCAGGCAAAGAATATGAATACAAGAATAAAATCTGTATCTAAACCAAAAAAAGAAAAAGAAAGAAAGAAAGAAAAGTGCCAGAAATGGTCAGAAACTAGAATAAACATAAAATATCTGTTCCTCTTTTTTCTTTCTTCAAAAGAAAACTAAGCTGAAAGAGGTGGTACATGTAGGAGGATCATGAGTTCAAGGCTAGCTTGGGCTAGTAAATTTAAGGTCAGCCTGGAAACCAGACCCTGTCTACACAAGGAAAAAAAATACATTAAAAAATAACTAAAGCAAAAATACTAACAATGTTTTACAGTACTGATAACATGCAGAAGCAGAATATGTAAGAGAAAATGTAATATTATACAGTTCTTGCCCTAACTCTAAAGTAGTAAACTTCTATTTGTGTATGTATACATTTATTTATTTATTTGTTTGTTTCTTTATATCTTTGAGACAAAGTCTCTACATGTAGCCCAGGCTGGCCTCAAACTCTGGATCATCCTGCCTCAGTCTCCAGAAGGCTGGATTCACTCTGGAATTATAGGTGCAGACTACCACAATTCCCAATAAACTATTATTTACGGTAAACCATGAAAACCTGAAGACACAATATAAATCTTAGAATAGCTATTTAAATATACACAAAGATGTTATGCCAAACACACCTAAAATGTGGAGATATAACCAAATTAAAACTTTTTCCAGAAACACAAATGATGGCAAGAAAAGAAGAAAAAAGACAATGAGAATACAAAGGGGAAAATATCTAGTAAATCAAGTAGTAAGACAAAGACGCCAACCAAATCTTAGCAATAATTACATTAAATATAATGGTATAAATACTCCAGGTAGAGGTGTCCTACTGGACTTAAAAAAAAAAACAAAAAAAGAACCAACCAACCATATGCTATCTATAATTACCCACTTTGTAAAAAGATTCAGGTCACTAGAAGTATAAGGATGGAAAAAGATGTTAAATCCAAATACCAACAAAAAACAAAAACAAAAACAAAACAAAAAAACTCATATAGATAAGAAAAATAGGGAGAAAATCCTCAATTATATCTGAAGAATTTAACACTCTAAGTAAATGAACAAGCAGAAAAAAATTCAGTAGAAGTGAAGACATCTTGACAAGACATAGAACACAAGCAGACAGAAAAACAGTGAGGCTACTGACAAGTAAAGCCTACAGCCATACAACTATGGCCTCCAATCCTGTCAGATCTCAGAAGCTCAGCAGGGTCAGGCCTGGTTCATGCTTGGATGGGAGACCACCTGGGAATACCAGGTTCTGTAGGCTTGGGAGAAGGACCCAGCAACCCACTCCCCCAAAAAATCAGCCACTGAAAACCCTATGAATAGCAGAGAAGCAGTAATAATACTGTCTCGCCTCCTACATGTTGTACATAGGGTCGCTGAGTTGGACACTGACCTGATGGCACCTAACAACAACAACATAGATGAGTAAAAGATGACCATAAAACAATCTGGCTTAATGGACATTTACAGAATATTCCACTCAACAATAGGAGAAAACAGTTTTTGCCAAGTGAACACAACACATTTAATGGTTAAAGTCATACCAAGTATATTATCTGACCATTAGATGTTATTAGATGTCAATAAGAAAAAGGTATTTGGGTGCAGATGCAGTTCCTGGCTCCCAGCAGCATGGTCCTCTTTCCTCTAGTCCCTGGTATCCTGCCAGATTCCTAAATATTTGTCACAGCAATGGGCTGAAGGCCCTGGAAGAGGTGAAGTTAGGAAACTGCGGATTGCCAAGAACCAAGGAAGGACTGAGATGTCCTTTCCTTTGAAAGCGGATCTTGCAAAATTCATGATATTGGTGGAAAAACAACTTCAGTCAGTGCTCCTACAGAACATCTGTTTGTCTTGCAAAGTGTTGAAGGACAGACATTAACAGTATTTACTGAAAGCTTATCAGATAAACTCTCATTGGAAGAAACAGTGGTACAGAGAATGTCAACCTGCTGCCAGTGAAAACTACATGAGATTAAAGAGAGAAACAGAGACTGTTGCCTCCCTGGCCCCCAGTCCAATTGTAATAATGAACTGGAGAGTGGGAAACTGAGGAGTGGAGAGTCCAGGGCACAGAACAGAGCAACACAAGCTGATGGTTCCCTGAACCTAGAAGAACCAGTCCAGAACAAGGCTCATTTTGAGTTGAGTAGGGTAGGTGATTCGGAGTAAAAGCCCCACAGACTAGACAACCAAGGACTCACGGTATAGGCTGTAGACCAACTGAGGGCTGGGAACGCAGAGGACAGAGGGAAACTGTAGGGGGCAGTACTGAATACAGAGCCTGCAGCAGATCCTGGCCATTGGGTTCTGAAGCTGCAAAGTAGGGGCCAGGGGAGTGAGAAAAAAGTGTCAGAGATTCATCACCACCCAAACCCAAAGGAACACCAGAGGGAGAAGCTCTTCACACTTGGAGGAGGCGGATCCTAATTCCCAGACCAAGCAATGGGCAAGCCTCAGCAAAAAAATACATGAAACATGAAAGGGCACGCTGGATATGAAGACCCTACAAACCAAAGCTTCTTAACAGACAACACCAAACAATCCCAATTTCTAGAGATGTCTAGATCAGAATTCAGAGTTTTGGTTATTAGTATGATAAGAGAAATCAAAACTAACATGAAGAGCACCCTTGAAATCTTTGAAAAGAAAGTATCCCATCTGGAATCTGTACTCTCCTCTCAGCTAGAAATGGTCAGGAAAAACCAAGCAGCAAACCTTGACATGCAAAGTAAGCTGAATGAATTAAACTCTGCAATAGAATCCTGATCATCAAGACTGGACGAGGCTGAACGGCAAATACCAGGTACAGAGTAGTCAATACAAGATATTAAGTACACACAAACACAGTTGGAAAAAATGATGAAACAATATCAGCTGGATTTCAAAGAGGCCTCAGACAGAATGAAAAAATGAAAGTTAAGAATTCAGGGTGCCCTTGAAGAAGAAGAAAGCTCCACCAGAGGGTTAGGAAATTTATTTTATGACATCCTCAAGGAAAATTTTTCAGAGGTAATCCAGGATCTGGATACTTACACAACTGAAACATTCAGAACCCCACCCAGAGTAGACCAAAACAGATCCTCCCCAAGACATAACACGAATGCTTATGGTGGACACCAGAGAAGCAATTTTGAAAGCAGCTAGGAAAAATCCCCAACTAACATTTAAAGGCAAACCCATTAAAATAACTGCAGACTTCTCCACATCAACATTGAAAGCTAGAAAGGCCTGGACACATATAATTCATGTTCTGAAAAAGAACAACTTCCATCCAAGAATACAATACTCAGCAAAGCTATCTTTGAAAATAGATGAGGATTATAAAACATTCCATGATATTGAGACATTCAAATGATTTGCAACCACGAAACCAGCTTTACAGAGGATCCTCAATCAGTTACCACATATAGGTGAAATAAGACGGCCCTACATAGAAGATCAAAGAATTGAACAGTTAACATGAGAGGAAGTCAAGAAAACAATAAAATAAGCATGAATCAAAAACCAGCAACAAGTAATGACTGGATACATAACAAACAATAGACAATTCTCAATAATTACTGTTAATGTAAATGGTCTTAACTCACCGATGATGACACAAAGACTGGCCAATGGGATGAAAAAACATAAACTCTTGATATGTGCCATTCAGGAGACTCATCTAACCCACAAAGACTGTAACAGATTGAGAATTAAGGGCTGAACAACAATATACCAAGCAAGGGGAAAACAAAAAGAAAGCAGAAGTCACAATACTAATATCAGATAGATTAACTTTCAATCCAAAACTAATTAGAAAAAATAAAGAAGGACACTACATATTATTAAAGGAACAATCAACCAGGAACCAACAACGCTACTGAATATATATTCTCTAAATACAGGGGCACCTAGCTTCATAAAACAAACATTATGGGAAATAAAGGTTACATTGGCCTAGACACAATAATTATGGGAGACTTCAATATCCCACTTTTGCTAAGAGACAGGTCATCAAAACAGAAAATCAACAGAGAAACAACGAACTTAATCTGCACCTTAGACCAACTGGAACTCCAAGATATCTAGAGTATTCCATCCATATGATAAGGAATACACATTCTTCTCAGCACCACATGGAACGTTCTCCAAGATAGATTATGTTCTAGCACACAAAAATTCCCTCAATATAAAAAAGGTAAAAATTATCCCCTATATCTTATCAGACCACAATGATATAAAATTGGAACTCAAAAGCAAGAAAAATTCCAGAAATTTTACAAATTCATGGAGACTAAATAACATTGTTGAATGATCAATGGGTTATTAAAGAAATTAAAACAGAAATTAAAAAATTCCTGCAATCAAATGATGATGAAAGCACATCCTACCAAAACATACAGGACACAGAAAAGGCAGTTCCAAGAGGGAAGTTTATAGCACTGAGTGCCTTCATCAGTAAGGTAGGGAAGAGCCAAATACACAACCTAATGACACATCTCAAGACACTAGAAAGCCAATAACAAATCAATCCTAAAAGGAGCACTCAGAAAGAAATTATCAAGATCAAGGAAGAGGTATCTCAATTAGAATCTAGAATGTAGACTCTAGATTCTAGATCTTCTAGAATCTAGAAGTTCAAAGAATTAATGAGACTAAGAGCTGGTTCTTTGAAAAGATTAATGAAACAGATGTTCCCCTGGTCAAGATCATCAAAAAGAAAAAAGAAAAAGCCAACATCATGAAAATTAAAGATGAAAAAGGGATCATAACCATCAATTACAATGAAATACAGAAAATCATCAGGGAATACTATGAGAAATTGTATTCCCAAAAATATTAAAATACAGAAGTGGATAAATTTATTAACACATATGATTTACCAAAATTAACCTCGGAGGACATAAGTGACCTAAACAAACCATTACATATGCTGAATTAGAAAAGGTAATAAAAAGCCTCCCAACAAAGAAGAGCCCAGGTCCTGATGGGTTCCCAGCAGAATTCTACCAAACTTTTAAAGAACTAATACCTGTCTTCCTCAAATTATTTCAAAAAGTAGAAAAAGAGGGGACACTCCCAAACTCATTCTACGAAGCTACCATCACCTTAATACCTAAACCAGGAAAGGATACATCTAAGATACAGAATTATAGACCCATCTCCCTTATGAATCTAGATGCAAAAATATTTAATAAAATTCTGGCAAACAGAATCCAGCAGCATATGAAAAAGATTATTCACCATGACCAAGTGGGATTTATACCACAGATGCAAGGTTGCTTCAACATACAGAAATCAATTAATGTAATCCAGCATATCAAGAAACTGGCAAACAAAAACCACATGATCATCTCAATTGATGCTGAAAAGGCCTCTGACAAAGTGCAACACCTTTTCATGATAAAAACAGTGGAGAAGATAGGCATAACAGCAATATACCTCAATATCATAAAGGCCATCTATGGCAGACCTACAGCCAACATTATCTTAAATGGAGAAAAATTGAAAACATTTCCTGTAACATCTGGAACAAGACAAGGATGTCCCCTCTCTCCTATCTTATTTAACATTGTGACTGAAGTCCTCGCCAGGGCAATCAGACTAGAGAAAGAAGTCAAAGGGACACAGATAGCCAAAGAAGGGGTCAAATTACCCTTATTCACAGATGACATGATACTTTACCTAAAGGACCCCAAAACCTCCTCTAGAAAACTTTTAGACCTAATTAACAACTTCAGCAAAGTGGTAGGATACAAAATTAATAGCCTTCCTCTATACCAACTGTGAGCAGGAAGAGAAGGAAATTATAGCTACAATTCCTTTCATGACAGCCCACCAGAAAATTAAATACCTTGGAATAAATCTAACCAAAGACCCTGTAGATCTCTACAAGGAAAATTTCAAAACATTAAAGAAAGAAATAGCAAAAGATATTAAAAAGTGGAAGACCTCTGCTGCTCATGGATTGGGAGAATCAATACTGTAAAAATGGCTATCCTATCAAAAGCAATCTATAGATTTAATGCAATACCCATTAAAATTCCAATGATAGACTTTACAGAAATAGAAAAATGATCCAAAAATTCATATGGAAACACAAAAGACCACATATAGCCAAAACACTCTTAAGCTGCAAAACTAGTGCAGGTGGGATCACAATCCCTGAGTTTATACTACAGGGCCGTAGTAGCAAATACAGCTTGGTACTGGCACAAAAACAGGACTGAAGACATGTAGAACAGAACAGAAGATCCAGAAATACCTCAACACACCTATAGCCCCCTGATTTTTGACAAAGGAGCAAATCAAGTAAATTGGAAAAAGGATAGCCTTTTCAATAAATGATGCTGGGAAACATGGACGTCTGTCTACAGAAAAATGAAAATTGACCTGCATCTCTCAATATGCACAAGAGTTAACTCAAAGTGGATAAAAGATCTCAACATAACAGCAGAAACTTTAAAATGAGAAGAAAAGATAGGCAATACACTCCAACACACAGGCATAGGAAAGCATTTCCTTAATAGAACTCCAATTGCTCAAGAGATCACAACAAGAATAGACAAATGGGATTACGTGAAATTAAAAATCTTCTGTACAGCAAAGGAATCAATTAACAGAGTCAAAGAAGTCCCCACTGAATGGGAAAAAATCTTTGCATCCTATACATCAGACAGAGGACTAACTTCCAGAATTTATAAAGAACTCAAGAAAGCAATTCCCAAGAAAACAACCCAATACAAAAGTAGGCAAAGGAACTGAACAGATAGTTCTCAAATGAAGAAACTCGTAAGGCCATGACACACATGAAAAAATGCTCAATATCCCTAGCCATTGTTGTTATTGTTGTTAGGTGCCTTTCAGTCGGTATCCAACTCATATCGACCCGCAGAAGGTTTTCAATGGCTGACTATTTTGGGATTGCCTTGGGAGTGGATTGCCAGGCCCTTCTCCCACCCTAGCCATTAGCGAAATGCAAATCAAAACAATGCTGAGATTCCACCTTATTCCAGTAAGAATGGCCAAGATCTATAAAACAAATAACAACAAATGCTAGTGAGGCTGTGGAGAAAAGGGAACCCTCTTACACTGCTGGTGGGGTTGTAAATTGGTTCAACCACTTTAGAAATCAATATGGAGGTACCTCAGAAAACTAAATATAACATCTTCCATATGACCCAGCTATACCACTATTGGGAATGTAACCAAAGGGAGATAAGGCATCATACCACAGCGATATCTGTATCTCCATGTTCAATGCAGCCCTTTTCATAATAGCAAAGATTCTGAATCACCCAAAGTGCCCTTCAACAGAAGAATGGATAAAAAAGTATGGTACATATACACAATGGAATACTATTCAGCAATAAAAAAAATGAAATAATGTCATATGCAGCAAAATGGATGGAATTGGAGAAAATTATTTTAAGTGAACAAACACAAGCCCAAAAAGAGAAATACCACATGTTCTCATTCATATGTGGGAGCTGAATCAAACTTAAAAGAAGGAAAAAATCCTATATATAAATTGGAACATAATAAAAAGCTCATGTAAACAGCGGAGAAGAGACAATTAAGGAGTGCAAATGAGGAAGGAAGGATCTAGCAAAAGGAAGTGATGATGGGAGAAGACAGGAGGGGGAGGGCAGCCAACGAAGAACAAGCAATGAGAGAAAGGTCAACCTCAAGGTAAACAGCCCAACTTTAATAGTTCAGGAAATAATATCAAAAGATGGCAATAATGCAAATGGACTAGATTACTCATGTAATACTGCTGAGAATGTAAAAAGATAGGTCACTACAGAAAAAAGTTTGGACTTAAATCAAAATCAAGATGCATGTATATAGATAAATATTCCCACCAAAAAGACATGCAAGTAGAAAGGAGGCCATTGGTAGAGGGTGGGAGATGGGGGAGGAGGGGCACGAGAGGGTAAGGGGGAAGTTATATGAGCAAGGTACAATGAAATGCACATATGGAAATGTCACAATGACATACATGTCAGAATAAAACACATTAAGTTGTACATTAAAAATTTCCAATTAAAAAAAAGAAAAAGATACCTGGAAAGTTGCCCATGCTCAGAAACTAAATAATGTACTTCTAAATATACCTAAATAATATAGATCTAAATAGCCCATGAATAAAAAAGGAAATGAAATGGAAAATATTTAAGTATTTTGAACTAAATAAAAACAAAAACATGGTAGATTAACATTTCAAGGATAGCGCTAAAGCACACTTAAAGGAAAAATCAGCTGCATTAAATGTCCAGCTAAAAAGAAGAAAGAGAGCTGGGCATAGTGGAACTCTGGAACCTGAGGCAGAAGGATCCTAAGTTATAGACCAGGCTAAGCTACACAGAGAAACAGAGAATTCAAGGCCAGGTTGGGCTACATAAAAACAGTAAGGCTATAGAAAATAGACTAGAACCTACAGCAATAGTAAGTAGATAGCAAATAGTAAGTATTAGAAAAGTAAGGCTATAGAAATGAATTTATGAATTATAGATAGAAGAAAGAGTCACTTGGGCTGAGCTAGTATGCTCAATAAAGATGACCTCTTCTCCCCTACGCTAAGACCCAGACCTCACTGAAGAAGGCACAGCTGCAGCCTACAGGACAGTAAAGTTGTTGAAGAAGTGCCTCTATGAAAAGTCTCAGCAGATTTTAAAGATGAAAGTTGTGATCAAAAAGGTGTATATATTAATTTAAAACTTTAGGAGTAACAGGAATAAGTTAACAAAGTTAAAGTAACTAAATCAAAAGAAGGTCTTTGTGATAAAAATTTCAAAGAAATGGAGAGTCCAAGGTGAAACATAGGTCAAAGCAAACAGGAGGAAGGTATATTCAGCAAGAATGATGGGCAGTCTGAGAGAAGAGTTCAAGTCAGGCACAGCCTCTCTATGGAAGGAGGAGTTACCAAGAAGCCCAAAGAGCCTTAATATTCTTAGTTAAACTCGGATGACTTCAAAGATGAGTTTTTACTTAATACTTTAAATGTCAAACCTAATTGAAAACTTACTTTGGTGTTTTGAATCTGCTCTAATGACAACAATAATTATATTCCAAAATAAGACAGCTCATACTTTTGAGCTACTCTGTGACTTTTTCTTTTCTATATTTAAGTAAAACTATTAGTTACTCCAGTATACTCATGAAAGAAGTACCAAGTTAAGTACTAAGTTAGATGATCAACAGCTGAACAAAAATAAAATGTAGTATTTTCGTAAGTAGACATTTTCTGATTACCTACCACTGTTAACAAACCAAGTAACAGATACTAGGGACCTTATGATAATATAAGTCTAGAACAATTTCACAGCAGAAATATTTAAATGCAATGTTGCTATTTAGCTATTTCTCCATGTCAATCTTTTTTCAAAAGTACAGTTCTACTTAAACTATCCAAGATATTTTTGTTTTGTTTTCTTTTCTTTTCTTTTGAAACACGGTATCACTATGTAGCCCAAGCTGGCCTCAAACTTGTGATTCTCCTGTCTCACCCTCTAGAGTGCTGAGACCACGGACATGAGCCACCATGACCAGCAAAAATACTTCTAACAAAAGAATCTCAATTTATAAATATTTAATTGCAAAACCCTGGAGAAAATTTATAATGGAATGTATGAGGAATTATGTATCTTACACTAGGATACATTCCATTTCAGAATTACAATTTTCTGATTATTTTCCCTCTAGAGAAAAATACAAAATAATTGGATGAAAGACAAAACAGCAGACATAATATGTCCAATAGTTTTTAATAAAGTATAGTAGTGTTTCATAAGGTTTTACTTATAAAACTTAAGTTTGATTACTTATTAACAAATCTCATGACTTAAATACCATCTGATCCTACCAAAGGCATGCAACTTGCCAGAAAGGAAAGATTGGAAGAACTGACAAAGGTTATACCAGATGACGGACTCTGAATTGATATTTTGTATGCATGTCTCTGAATCATGAATTGGAAACCAAATCATTACAAATGCATAAGCAGAAAAAGATAATGCACTAGGGCTTGAAATTAGAAACATGAGAAACAAAATAGAAACTGTAAAATTACAAAGCAGAGAAAGGAGCCTCTTAGAAATAATAAAGAAAATGATAGCTTAGGACTACAGTGAATAGAAAAACGAATCTTTAATATTGCTGGGAATATACATCAGTATTAACAATTCATTACAGCATAGAAAACTATACCAAGGGAATATTTAAACAAGAAAAGAATAAACTGTCCCCACCTTTCATTTCTGTTATATTCCGCTCAAATGAGATACTTTCTAAGCAAATAGCCCACGCTGCTAGAAAATATGCAATATAGTAATTATATTTGCTGATTTCTTTTATGAGCTCTCATTGCCTCCCTAAAATCCAAGGCTTAACTTTTAACAATCCCCCAACAATGAAAATTTTAACTCATCCGGATATTTTTTTTCCATTTCTAAAATCTAACTCGCTTCAAGTTAGGATGATCCAGTGCACCTATACACTAAATATTCCTCTACTCAATAACTGCCAAAATCATCATTCTTGCTCACCATAAAGCCACCATCGTTGCCTTCTCTAAAAAAAGAATGTTTTACAACCCCTTACCAATGATGCCTAAATGACTATGCAATTAAAGTTGTTATTATTGTTGTTAGGTACCGTCGAGTTGAGTCCAACTCATAGCAACCCTGGGTACAACAGAACGAAACACTCCCCGATTCTGTGTCAGGCACATGATCTTATTTATGTTTAAGCCCATTGTGGCAGACACTGTGTCAAGTCATCTAGTGGAGGGTTTTCCTTTTTTTCATTAACCTGCCACTCTCCCAAACATCATGTTCTTCTCCAGGGACTGATCCCTCCTAACTACAGGTACAGGGTTGGGATTTAGCTCAGTTGGTAGAGCGCTGCTCTGCAGTCTCTGAGGTCCCGAGTTCGATTCCCATCACCACAAAATGGGAGAAGGATGTGGCAACCCACTCCCAAGGCAATCCCGAAAACAATCAGCCATTGAAAACCCTATGAGGGTCGCTATGAGTCGGACTCGACTCGATGGCACCTAACAACCAACAACAACAACAACAACAACAACAAACTACAGGTACAAAATACGTGAGATGCACTCTACCCATCCTTGCTTCCAAGGAGCACTCTGGTTTCACTTCTTCTAGGACAGATCTGTTGGTTCTTTTGGTAGTTAATATTCGTCTCCAGCACTATAATTCAAAAGCATCAATTCTTATCCTGTCTCCTTTGTTCAATGTCTAGCTTTCACAACCGTATCGTGCAACTGAAAATACCATGGCATGAGTCAGGCGCACCTTTGTCTTCAATGTGACATCTTTACTTTTCAATACTCTAAAGAGGTCTTTCACCACAGCTTTTCCCAAAGCCGTGCATCTTTTGATTTCTTGACTGCTGCTTCCACGGTTGTTGATTACAGAACCAAGTAAAGCAAAATCTCGGACAACCTCAATCTTTTCTCCATTTATTGTGAAGTTGCATACTGACCCAGTTGTAAGGATTTTTGTTTTGTTGATGTTGAGTCATAATTGACACTGAAGGCTCTGTTCTTTGATCTGCATCAGTAAATGTTTCAAATCCTCTTCACTTTCAGCAAGCAGAATTGTGTCATCTGCATAACCTAGGTTGTTAATGAGTCTTCCTCCAATCCTGATGCTGTGTTCTTCCTCATGAAGTCCAGCTTCCAGATTATTTGGTCAGCATAGAAATTGAAGAGATATGGTGAAAGTATACAGCCCTGACACACATCTTTCTCAAATTTAAACCAGGCAGTGTTTCCTTGTTCTGTTCGAACAACTGCCTCCTGGTCCACCTACAGACTCCTCTTGAGGTACAATGAAGTGCTCTGGTATTCCCATTCTTTGCAATGTTATCCATGATTTGTTATGATCCACACAGTCAAATGCCTTTGCATAGTCAATAAAACAGATAGACATCTTTCTGATATTCTCTGATTTCTGCTAATATCCATCTGATATCAGCAATGATGTTCCTGGTTCCCTGCCCTCTTCTGAATCCAGGTTGATTTCCCAGCACTTCCCTGTCTATATACTACTGCAGTTGCTTTTGAAGGATCTTTAGTAAAATTTTGCTTCATGTGATATTAATAACATTGTTCGATAGTTTTCACATTCAGTTGGATCCCTTTTATTGGGAATGGGCACAAATATGGATCTCCTCCAGTCAGTTGGCTAGCTAGCTGTTTTCCAAATCTGCTGGCATAAACATGTTAGCACCTCCAGTGCTGCATCTGTTCGTTGAGACATCTCTATTGGTATTCTGTCAATTCCTGGAACCTTGTGTTTCACCAATTCCTTCAGGGCAGCTTCCACTTCGTCCTTCAATACTATTGGTCACTCATCATATGCAACCTCCTGAAATGGTTGGTCATTCACAAATTCTTTTTTGTATAATAACTCTGTGTATTTCTCCCATCTTCTTTTGATGTTTCCTGCATCATGTAATATTTTCCCTGTAGAATCTCTCACTATTGCCACTCGAGGCTTGAATTTTTTCTTCAGTTCCTTAAGGTTGAGAAACACAGAGTGTGTTCTTCCCTTTTGGTTTTCTGTCTCCAGCTCTTTGCACATGCCATTATATTTGATTTTGTCTTCTCAAGTCACATTTTGAAATCTTCTGTTTAGTTCCTTAACTTCATCATGTCCTCCTTTTATCTTTAAAGTTAGCCAATCAAAATATAAATGTTGTTGTTGTTGTTGTTGTTGGGTCCCGTCAAGTCATCCAACTCATACTGACCCTACGCACAACAGGTGAAACACTACTGTCAGTGCATTTCTGCTATGCATAGAGTTTTCAATGGCAGATTGATTTTTGGGATTAGGTTGCTGGGTCCTTCTCCTAATCAAAATATAAATAGCTTTTGCAATTCTATCATTAGATTTTTCATTAAATTGCATTAATGTAATTAAAATTAGGCATACTAATTCTGATGAATCACAACTACCAAGGTAGTTTTTTTTTGCAGTGCAATACTAGAGGTTGAACATAGGGCCTTGCGCTTACACGCTTTGCAAATGCTGTACCACTGAGCTGCACCCCCAACCCATTTTTTTGTTTGTTTGTTTTTTGTTTTTGTTTTTGAGACAGTCTCGCTAAATTACACAGACTGCCTCTGGTCTCGAACTTGTGATCCTCTTGGCTCTGCCACTTGAGTTGCTGTAATTAGAGGTGTGTGCCTCCGTGCCCCAGATAAAATTTGTTTTTGTTGTTAGGTGCCAATGAATATTCTCATAGTGACCTTATGTACAACAGAACAAGACAGTACCCAACACTGTGCATGCACACACATGATTTTTTTATGTTTGAGCCCAGTGTTACACCTGCTGTGTTTCTTCTCATTTTGAGTCAGGCCACACCAGCAAATGGATGTCCCAGGGGATTTACTCCATTCCTACCATTAAGGTTGAATCTTTGAGGAGAAACTCTTCCCCAGTCATCTTTTGAATGCCTTCCAACTTGGGGGGCTCATTTTCCAGCACTGTATCTGACAGTGTTTCTCTGCTATTCATAGGATTTTCAATGGTTAATTGTTTTGGGAGCGTGCTGCCAGATCATTTTCCTTGGTCTGACTTAGACTGGAAGCTCAGCTGAAACCTGTCTGCCATGGGCGTCCCTGTGGTTATCTGAGATAACAGTGGCACAGGTTTCAGTATTACAGCAACATACAAGCCCCCACAGCAGGACAAACTGACAGACATGTGGGGGGAAAATTTCTCTAGGAAATATAATTTATTTGTTTTTGTAAGTCTTCTTTTTAATAAAATATCCTCAGAATTCCACACAGAAGTAGATGACTACACTCTATGGATTAATAAAAGTGCTCTTTTACCAAATTTCCAATTTTTTTCTTTTTATTTTCATAATTTAGGCATCACTTATTAATTGAATAAACATTCACTTAATGTCAATAACTTAAAACCATTCTATCAAGAGCTCAAAAGTGAAACGAGAACAGTCTATCTCTACGTTGGAAGAGCCAGTGGTAGGGCCCATTGTGAAACTCAAACGCCTGCAGGTGCCAAACCACAAACTTGATCTTGACTGGGTATGAGATAATATAATAATAATATAACATAATATATAATAATAATAATAATATAAGAGGAAGAAGAACCAGTGAGAACTAGAACTGAAGAGGGCATCCTCCTCTACAAGCAGTCACATTCTTTATCTTTTAAGCTTCATATGTGCTTAAAGTTTATGATACTCACAAACTGGGATCTTAATATACATTAATAGTCCTAATACAATAAATGCTTTTATAGAGATATTTAAAGACTTCTAAGAGAATAGAAATTACATTTTCATCTTTCATAGATTTATTCAAATGTTTCTTAAGTACTCATTACGTATTCATTTTTTAAAATGATGAGAAGAGCAAAAGAAGGAAGAGGTAACACATATAAAACTATGTGTCAGGTTCTATTCTTAGTCTGGAAGCTCAGTTGAAACCTGTCCACCATGGGTGACCTTGTTGGTATCTGAGATACTGGTGGCATAGCTTTCAATATCACAGCAACATGTAAGCCCCCACAGTATGGCAACTGACATACACATGGACTTTATGAAAAAGAATGTGGAATCTTGATTGGAGGAAGACTCATTAACAACCTGCATTATGCAGATGACACTACTCTGCTTGCTGAAAGTGAGGAGGATTTGAAACATCTACTAATGAAAATCAAAGAACACAACCTTCAGTATGGATTGCGCCTCAGCATCAACAAAACAAAAATCCTTACAACTGGGTCAGTATGCAGCTTCATGATAAATGGAGGAAAGGTTGGGGTTGTCCAAGATTTTGCTTTACTTGATTCTACAATCAACACCCACTGAAGCAGCAGTCAAGAAATCAAAAGACACATTTACACTGGGAAAAGCTATTGCAAAAGTAAAGATGTCACATTGAAGATGAAGATGTGTTTGACTCATGCCATGGTATTTTTGAGTCACATCATACAATTGTGAAAGCTGGACAGTGAATAGGAAGACAGGAGAAGAATAGATGCTTTTGAGTTATGCTGCTAGAGACAAATATTGAATATACTTTGGACTGCCAAAAGAACCAACAGATCTGTCCTAGAAGAAGTGCAACCAGAGTGCTCCCTGGAAGCTAGGATGGCTAGAGTGCATCTCACATATTTTGTACATGTAGTTAGGAGGGATCAATCCCTGGAGAAGAATATCATGTTTGGGAGAGTGGAAGGTCAATGAAAAAAAGGAAGACGCTCAACTAGATGGATTGACACAGTGTCTGCAACAATGGGTCTAAACATAAAAAAAGATCATGTACCTGGCACAGACCTGGGAAATGTTTTGCTCTGTTGTACAAGGGCTGCTATGAGTCCTATGTGCAAGACCTCGACAGCACCTAACAACAAAATAGGTTTTATTCTAAGCATAATCACATGAAGTGGAAACAGCCAGGATTCTAGTTTATTTAAGAGGTAAAATTAACAACTTGCCCAAGGTCACACAGCAAGCAACTGAGACTCCAAATTCATCCTGGCACCAGCATCTATGTTCTTAACTAATATTCTAAAATTAGAGTATCACATTCCCACAGACATCTTAACCTTTAGACTAGGTTAAATGCCCTTCTGACAAAGTACTGTACAGTACCTTGTGTTCCCCACCATCATAGGCTTTCCTTCTTTGTCTAGTTACTGATTGATCTGTAGGTTTTCAAGGGCCAACAATCACATCTTATATTCATTGTATCTTCAGCATCTGTTATAGTAATCTGGCCCACAGTAAACTCTCACATCAACAAATATGTGCTAAATAAAGTGAGTAACACAGTGAAAGAATCTATAAAAAATAATCCAATATGGTTAGGTTGTAACCAGAGATTACAGGTTAGGTAGAAAATACACAAAATGTTTTTCACAACAGGTTGTGTGAAAGAAAATATAGATGTTCCGGTTAAGATGGTAGATGATTAACAGACACTTCAACTGGGGAAGAAAACTGTTAAGGAAATTCACAAAGTTTTCTACTCAAAACAAAACAAAACAAAACAAAAAAAAAGAGTGGAGAGCAGCTTTATTTATTTTTTTAAAAAGAGACATGAGGACAACTGGCCAAAGAGTATAAATTAAAATGTTGGAGAAGAAGAGGAAATGGTTGGGTGACTCAACAGAATCCTCAACCTCAAGGAAATAATTGCAAAAGTTTTCAGAGGATATGGAGCCTGTTGGAAGAGTGAACCAGAGCAGAGTAAATAAATAAATAAGTAGGTCTGCAGGGCTCTCCTGGGAGGAGGCTGAGTTGCACAGCCCCTCTGCAGGGTCGTGGACCCTAGGACTACAGTTTCTTTTTCTTTTGACCAAGGAGAGATTGTTGCTGCCCTGGCCTCTGGTGCAACTAGACCCATGAGTTGGAGGGAGACAGACTGAGTGGTGGAGAGTTCAGAAGATGGAGAGGAACGGCTGGTGCTGCTGGAACCTTAAGTCTAAGAAAGTCTGTTACAGCTGAGGCAGGTTTAGGGGCCAGGAGCTCTAGCTATGCAGAGAAGGGGCACCTCGGGACCAGGAAGCCTAAGAGAGAGTTCAGGCAGTAGCAAGTTTAGGTCCTGGGCTGGCAACCCAGAGAAGTGGTACTGTGGGAACAGTGAACCTAAGAGAGACAATTCAGGCAGTGGCGCATTTAGGCACTGAAAGTGCAAGTGGGACTTGGGTGACTAAGAGAAAATGTTTAGGCTGTGACAACTTCAGGGCCTGGGAGCACCTGCACTGTTGCACTGCTGTGGGTCCAAGGGCCCTAACAGAGATGGTTCAGGCAGTAGCATGTTTACAGCCTCAGAGGGACTGCAACCCAGACAAGTCTAAGAGAGACAGTTCAGGTAGTGGTACATTTAGGACCCCAGAATGCTTGCAATGCAGGGAACGGGCACCATGTGACCAGGGAGTCTAAGAGACACTGTTTAGGCTGTAGCACATTGTTTAAGGAGTGCCTGTGATGCAAAGAAGAAGCACCAAAGTTCAGGGCACCTAAGAGAGAAAGTTCAGGTACTGGCATAATTTGGGGCTGGGAGTACAGGGAACAGAGAGAAACAGACAAGGCAGTGCTGACTGCAGAGGCTGCAGCAAAAGCTAGGCACCAGATCCTGAGGCTGGGGCTTATAACGGGGTAGGGGAGAGAAGTACCAACAACCAGTCCTCATCCAGCCCCACAGGAACAGGTGTGGAGAAGCTCTTTACACACACGGGAGGTGAGACCTAGCACCCAGAACAAGCAACAGGCAAGCTTCAATAGAAAAACACACAAAACATCGAAGGTCACGCTGGATGGAAAGATCCAATAGACCAAAGCCATTCAATGGGTAATTTCAAAGTAACTTAGAAATGTCGATACAAAGATACTTAGAGACGTCGATAAAGAATTTAGAATCCTGAGCTGGGCACAGTGGCGCACGCCTGTAATCCCAGTGGCTCGGGAGTTGGAGGCAGGAGCATCGCAAGTTCGAGGCAGTCTGTGTAACTTAGCGAGACCCTGTCTCAAAAAGTAAAAAATGGGCAGGGGGGTGCATCTCAGTGGTCCAGCACTTGCAGAGCATGAAAGCATGAGGCCCTGGGTCCAACACCCAGTATTGCAAATAAAAAAAATTAAAAAATAAAATAAGAGTTTAGAATCCTGACTATAAATATGTTTAAAGACCTCAAAGATACCACCATGAGTGCAACTGATTCACTGGACAGAAAGGTATCTAACTTGGAAGAAAAGTTCAGCAAAGAAATTGAGATCCTGAAGAAGAACCAAGCAGAAATCCTGGAGATACAAAGCAAAATCAATCAACTCAATATTACAGTAGAATTTTCATTATCTAAACTAGACGAAACCAAAAACAGGATACCTGATACAGAAGAAAAAGCTGAGGATCTTATCTACTCAGATGTCAATAAAGAAAGAAAAATGAAGCAGTACGATCAAGATTTTCAAGAGGTCTTTGACAAAATGAAGAAATGCAACCTAAAAATTCAAGGGTTCATGAAGGAGCTAAAAACAACACGAGAGGATTAAGAAATTTATTCAAAGAAATATTAGATGAGAACTTCCCAACCCTAAGGCAAGAACTGGATACTTATACAACTGAAACAGTCAGAACTCCAAATGGAGATCAGAACATATCCTCTCCACATTATACTGTAATTGAACGGTAAATCTAGAGAGCAAAGAAACTATTTTAAAGGGTATAAGAGAGAAATGCCAATTCACTTACAAATGCAAGACCATCAGAAAAACAGCTGATTTCTCAACAACCACCTTAAAAGTACGGAAAGCTTGGTCAACATTATTCAATTCTGTTGGGGATTTTTAAAATTATATCTCTCAACTAGGGTCCCTCATAACAGCCTGAGGGTCTGACCCTTAGTTGACCCCAGGGCTCATCCCACTCACTCAAACCAGCCCCTCCCATCGAGTGAGCAAAGATGGCCCCCGGCCAGCCTGACCTGCCCTAACCACCCTAATTTTGATTGGCTCCCCTCAGCAGTTTCAGGTAATAACTGTCCCCACCTGGAAGGTATGTCAGTTTACCTGCTATACCTGTCAGGTGTGGGCCCTGATTGGCTGAATCCCACCATGTGACCCCTCCAGGACCCTATAAAAGCAGGGCTCCTGGACCCCATCTTCACCCTGAAATCCTCACCTCTTTGACCATCTCCTGAATCTCATCACCTGGACCAGCACTCCCTACTCCAGCAAGACCTTCTAGCAAGCCGGTGGGATCAAGCCCAGGGGCCCCGAAGAGCCGAAGGATTCTAGCAAGCCACGAAGAGCCTCCCAATTCCTCCCATCCTTGGGAAGGAGGGAGATAAAGAAGGCGAGCCGCGAGAGTCAAGACCAGTTGACCTCAACGGAACACCAGTGGCTGTGGCTGTGCCTTTAAGGCTGAGCTGTACCAGCAGCATGGAATGCTGCAGGCCTAGAGCCAGCACTTAGAGGGTATAGAGCTCTGCTCTGTAGGGGCTGCTTGCTCCTTGCTCTCCATCAGGGGAGCACTCTAATAAACCTTACCTACCCTTGTTTTACCATCAGAAGGTCTCCCAAGGTCCTTCTTTAACGACACTGGCCACTTGTTATGTTGAGGGTTTGGCCCTAATCTTAGCCGGGCTAGAGCTAAAACCCCAACATAATTGTGGCGCCCAAGGTTGGGGCTCGAACCCACGACCCTGAGATTAAGAGTCTCATGCTCTACTGACTGAGCTAAATCCCAGCCCAACCAAGATTACATTACCCAACAAAGCTATCATTTAGAAGAGATGGTGAGTTCAAGACATTCCATGATATTGACTTGTTTAAATGAGTTGCGACCACCAAGGCAGCAATGCAGAGGCTCCTCAATGAAACAGTGCATGTGGGAGAGTTAAGACAATTCCAAATATAAAATCAATAGAATGAATAATAAACATGAAGAGAAATTAAGAAAACAATAGGCTAAATATGAATAAAAAAACAGAATCAAGCACCACATTAATGAAGAATAATAAGCCCCTCTCAGTAATTACTCTCAATGTAAATGGTCTTATCTCACCATTCACACTACGAGAAACTGTATTCCCAAAAATATGAAAATGCAGAAGAAATGGACAAATTTATCAACACATATGGCCTACCAAAGCAAACCCCAGAAGACACAACTGACCTAAACAAGCCCATTACATATACAGAAATAGAAAAGGTAATTAAAAGTCTCCCAACAAAGAAGAGCCCAGGACCTGATGGATTCACAGCAGAATTTTACCAAACTTTTAAAGAAGATATAATACCTGTCTTCCTCAAATTATTCCAAAAAATAGAAAAGGAGGAACACTCCCAAATTCATTCTATCACACTACCATCACCCTGATACCTAAACCAGGAAGAGATTCATCTAAGATAGAGAATTATAGACCCAGCTCCCTTATGAATCTAGATGCAAAAATATTTAATAAAATTCTGGCAAACAGAATCCAGCAGCACATGAAAAAGATTATTCACCATGACCAAGTGGGATTTATACCAAAGATGCAAGGCTGCTTCAACATACAGAAATCAATTAATGTAATCCAGCATATCAAGAAACTGGCAAACAAAAACCACAAGATCATCTCAATTGATGCTGAAAAGGCCTTTGACAAAGGGCAACACCTTTTCATGATAAAAACTCTGCACAAGATAGGTATAACAGGCAAATAATTTCATAAAATCCATTTATGACAAAACTACAGCCAACATTATGTTAAATGGAGAAAAACTGAAACCATTTTCTCTTAGATCTGGAACAAGACAAGGATGTCCTCTCTCTCTCCTATTCTATTTAACATAGTAATTGAAGTCCTGGCCAGGGCAATCAGACAAGACAAAGAAATCAAAGGGATACAAACTGGCAATGGAGAGGTCAAATTATCGTTCTTTGCAGATGATATGATTCTATACCTGAAGGACCCCAAAACCTCAACCAGAAAACTTCTAGAACTAATCAACTCCTTCAGCAAAGTGGCAGGCTATAAAATCAACACAAAAAAATCAATAGCTTTTCTTTACACCGACTGCAAACAGGAAGAGAAGGAAATTACAGAAAAAATACCATTCATGATAGCCCACCAGAAAATTAAATACCTTGGAATCAATCTAACCAAAGACCCTGCAGATCTCTACAAGGAAATTTTCAAAATACTAAAGAAAGAAATAGCAGAGGACACTGAAAAATGGAAAGACCTTCCCTGCTCCTGGATAGAGAGAATTAACATAGTAAAAATGGCTATCTTACCAAAAGCAATCTACAGATTTAATGCAACACCCATAAAAATTCCACTGACTGACTTTACAGAAATAGAAAACATGATCCAAAAATTCATACGGAACAACACAAGACCACGTATAGCCAAAACACTCCTAAGCTGCAAAACTAATGCAGGTGGAATCACAATCCCTAACTTCAAGCTATACTACAGGGCAGTGGTTGCAAAAACAGCTTGGTACTGGCACAAAAATAGGCCCAAAGACATCTGGAACAGAACAGAAGACCCAGAAATACCTCAACACACCTATAGCCACCTGAGCACATATAGCCACAAAGGAGCAAAGCAAGTAAACTGGAAAAAGGACAGCCTTTTCAACAAATGGTGCTGGGA